>JAITYT010000204.1:626536-647530 GCA_025433975.1 Liostenogaster flavolineata | reverse complement strand
AGAGAGAGAGAGAGAGAGAGAGTTGCTCCATCCTTACAGGGTGCTTCAATGTTCCTGATCTTGTTAAGGATGCAGCGAACCACAAATAACCGGCATCCATTCACATTTCACCGGGAAATCTACCTATTTAAGCCACTTTCACAACGGAGAGATGTCATCGCCAGTGATCGTCGACTCGTTTGACACGGACCAAGCGCGTACGACGGGGTCTGCTAACGAAGGGGCAATTGAACATCGATACCGCGCTATCCTCTCTTCCAAAACGCGTTGACCGGCATGCTCGAAGGCTGAGCGATGTTATTTCGATCGTTTTTTGAAATTGGGTTTGACATTGTTTTCGGTTTCGCACCTATGCGATAAGAGATCCGTTAAAATCGATAGAAAAAACAAGGGAACGTTCCGTTCCAGGAAGAACGGTAAATAAAGAAAATAAAAAGAAAAGAAAACTCCGTTTGTATCATTCGTTTCCTTTTTCTTTCTAAGAAAGTTGCGATCGTTGCGCTAACGAAAAAGTATTCGTATCGTCCGTACGAACCGTTTCACTCAAAGGGTTAAGCGCAAACTCTATTTCATCCATTTTTAATAGACGAGGCTTCGAACGATCGAAGAGTCGCAAGGTATCATTTCCGATTTGTTCCAGTTTCCTTCACGATAATATGGTGATTTGGATGAATTGTTATTGCGCTGACAAGAAAAATCACAACTTTTTGTGATAACCGTAATGAAAGACCACATCTCTGCAAACTGTGCTCATTAAAATCCATCAATATCATTTTTGATCGATTTTTTAACAAGCAAATCACTGGAATGAAGAATTTAAATAAGAGACAGCAAGCCGTGCTCTGAACAAGTTCGATAACGGTCCATGGGAACGCGTTAAATGTCGCTTGAATTTCGCACAATATTCCTACGAAAGGGAAAAAAACGAAGCGACGTCATCGCGAAATATCGTTAAATCATGTATACTTATTATGTATAATTATCAGAATATATCAGAACGGCAGGCAATCGGTGCGTTAAAGAAATGATTGAAGAGATCAATGACTTGCGTGTCGCATCGTTATCGATTGTACGATTTGAAACCTTCGGACAAGCAGTAATACCGTTACCACTGCTATTAATATTGTTACCGTTACACAATTAACGCCATGTACGCTTAATATTCTACACAGACGCTCAAATCGATAAATTAAACTTCTGCAACGTTTCGAAGCCACTCGATTTCGTTTGATCTCTATTCGATCCTCTCCTCGTCCTTTTTTCGTACAGCTCATGATGCTGCCTAATGTATCTGACTTTTTACTTGCTCGAAGAGACAAGGCACGTCCTTCCTACAAATAATCTCCCAAAAACGATCGGCAAATCGTGAGAAATCGATGTCGTCGTTGCGTCGTAGTTTTTCCAGGTGAGGACATTAACTCGAAGAAACGATAACGGTTGCCACGAGAAGAGCTGCTCGATGTCGTTGATCATCGTCGGTGTGACGGCGGCTTAAAGGACCGAGAGGAAAGAACGCGCGCGCTCGTATCCGCCAAAGCGGAAGAAAGCGCGAGGAGTCCCGCGACGTATCGCGCGATTTGATTTATGCAGATACCGGAGCAATTACGAGAGAGAGAGAGAGAGAGAGAGAGAGAGAGAGAGAGGAAACGTTTCGAAGGAACTTCTCGCGCGGACATCCCTCGCCGACGTCGCATAAAAGGTGGCGATTGGGGCTCGCGCGCTAGGGTAAAACGGAGCTTGGCTTTTGTAACGGGGTTCGCGTCGAAAGTGACAAAAGATAAGCCGTTATTTATAACTCGAGGCTTAGGTGCTATCTCGTGACCTGCGTGCTGGAGAAGAGGGTGGTCGCGGCAGTCGTGAGAGCTTGGACGAAACAGAAGCGTGGAGGACGTCACGCGAAAACGAGACGTTTTCGAATGACGTCGGTGGGATCGAGTACGACAGATCGAGGCTGCCTCTGCGACTCGACAAAGAAAGGGTCGAGATCGAATCGTTGAACGGGAACGCGTAACGTTCCGTTCATCGTATCCTTTTACCTGGAGCAATTTAGCATTTTACGCGTACCTACGGATCGCTGTCGAACATTTTCTTCGGGCCGCGGCTTGCAATCTCTCATTTAACCCTTTGTGGACTACCGCCGCATATATGCGTTCTGCGTAAACCATCAATTTGGCCGAGAAACTCATATATACGATTGGTAAAAACAATTGGTAGAGTCGAAAGACTCGTATACGTGTCCCGTGTAAACACGTCGCTAAAATCGATAATTTTGTAATTTAAATAACGTTACTAAACGCATATACATATTATTTATCCTGTGGAGAATCTGTACATGCACATGTACCTAGAATTTGACATGTTGGAGTGTCATGAACGAAAATAGCGTGTGAGCGGAAATATGCGCTAGAAATTTCAAACGACTTCGAACTGTCCCGTCCGCAAAGGGTCAATTTAAGACGAAAAATCGATGAAGAATGATATCGAAGAAATTTCTGGCTAGTCGAGGACGACTCAACGAGTCCATAAACCTAACGATAAAATCTCACGATTTAAAAATCCTCGCGATACGATCGCGATTGCATCGGGCAGTTCGGTTACCTTGATGACACGAGACGCGGATATCGGACGACTCCGCCGACGACGACGGTGAAAGAAGAAGAAAATGCGCGAAGGGGTGCGTCGAAACGGGTTTCGTCCTTCCTTTCGGAGAAATTCAGCGGAGCGTGGACCGCGAAGATCCACGCAAGCGAATAAGATATCTCGAGATTCGCGTTCGAAGCGTCGAAGGGAGGGCGTACGACACGTTACGAAGAGGGAGAGGAGGGGCAGAGTAAGAAAAGGAGGAGAGGAGAATACGGTAGAGGCGTCGCCGGTGGAAGTGGTACCGGCTAAGTTTAGGAGGGGATGAGAAGGATCGAGGAGAAGGTGGCTGCGGCTGTGGCTGAGGCTGAGGCTGAGTCTGAAGCTGTGACGATGGTGGTGGTGACGACGAAGGGGACGGAGGAGAACAAAGTGGAGAAGGAGAAGGAGAAGAAGTAGGTGGCGAGGCTGTGAGATCGGAGGGCGGCGGGGAAGGGGTGAGAGAGGCACAGACTCCGGCAGGGTAGAACGTGCATCCCAGACCGCCGTAGAGTGGGTGGCACCGGCTCCTCGAACTGATCAATACCTGAAACACCGCGAGGTATCGTCCTGCTATTTCCGGTGTCCCAGTGAGGAAATGAAGGCGTTAAAAAAATCTACGCGTACGTATGCGTGTATGCGTGGAGCCGACGAAGGGAGATCGCTTGAAAGAGAAAAGGAGAAAAACAGAGGCGAGCCGGAGGATGGAAGAGAACGAGAGAGAAACGAAGTAAAAAAGAAAGAGATCTTCGATTCGCGTTGGTAGTGAGAGAAGTTATATGGAAGTGCTTTCAATATCGGGGAGATTGAAATAATTCGATCGAATTCGCATTGGCCTTTCCCCTTTTTCGTAAGGAAGAGTTTTTCTAGGTTTGTAATATTCTACGTGGAGAGAGAGAGAGAGAGAGAGAGAGAGAGAGATAAAGGGGAAAATAAAGTACGCGTAACTAGAAGATATTGATTCTAGCGCGAGTGTGGTTTATGCAATGTTTTACAATTAATACTGGCTACCTAATACTATTATTGGAAGCTTTGTCCTTCGTATACGCGAAATCTTCAATCGCGATAAGAGCTAGCGCTTGATCGACTTTTGATCAAAGCTTCGATATTGCCACGAAAGCCAATAGCTGAAGACTCATATTCGAGTATTCGGCGAGTTCTAACCAGCACGTTCGTCCGTTAGCCACGTATAAATTTCGAGATTCCAATCGAAAATAAGAAAAATCCGAATGTTGTTCACGAAAGGTATCGTTTCCTTCAAATGGAAATGTTCTCGAATGCAACGAGGAAACGCGCACTTCGCCTAAGCAGCGTCACGCACTTCGCAACTGTTGAATCGGAGGGCGTGACCACGTAGTCCGGCTTGGAACTCCGGATTTGCGAAATCGCGACGAAGGGGTTGGTTTAATATCAACAGGTAGAACGAACGGCCGTGTGTTCTCGTCCCCACCGGATAAGCCGAAGGCTAAGCGCCGGCGCCTTGCTAAACCCCTCGCACCCACCCGAGGGTGTGACCTGTCCTCCCGATTGGCTCGGCCGGACGTGTGAAAAAGAGAGATCCCAGTTCTGCGCGAGTGAGGCCTTTTTAAATCCTCCCGTTCGCCCGATGGGGTGGAGCATCCCTCGTGCTTTTCCCTTTTCCTTCTTTCTTTTTTTTTTACTACCTCGTCTTCCTCGTGCTACGTATTACGAATATTCCCTTTTACGCAAATATTTGCGAACTCGTGACTCGTGTCGTGCCTCGTCGAACATCGTTGGATTATCGTTCGATCATCGAGGCGAATAATTTTTAATAAATGTTCGTTAATAGTCTTTACTCGTCGATTTACCTCGACTCAAAGTGGATTCAAGCTGCGTCGTTTCAGCCGTTTCTATTGTACAGGACGTAAACAAATGTTCGATCTACCGTTTAATGTTAAATGTTAAATGTTTGATTTAATGTCTGATGAGGAACCGTGAAGCTGAAGTCAGTCGTTCAGAGCTTTGGCCCGTAGTTCCTCCGACAGTTTCTGTTGAAAATCGTAAATTGAAATTTAAGGTCAAGGCAATTTTGCGGCGACTTTCTTTTATAATTATTCACCGTTCTAAAGATATAAAATACACCTGTGACAGCCAAAACCTTTAACCCATTATTTCGAATGAAATAGCACACGGTACAAATTGGGAAAAACAAATCGTATATCGAGAAACAATATTGGTTATGCAAAAGAAAAAAAAAACGCGAATCATTTCTTGAAGTTGTCGCTCGTCCTCTCGCGGCACCTACATGCTCTTTTCTTCAACAATTTAAATATTGCCTTTTATTAACCCGTTAATCCAACAATTTTCTTTGTCAAGAAACAAGAAAACGGAGTTTCTTGAACTGAGAATTAAGCTCGATCAGAGAGTCTGTTAGAAATTACAAGTATTACGACGATATTTGGGCTAAACATTCAGATGCGTAAGAATTAACACCATCTGCGATCGAGCCAAGACAATGTTCGTCAAAAAATTGAATCAATTACGATAGCTTTCAAATTTCAAGATGTAAAATGTACACAGGGAAGAGCGACTAAACGAATGAAAGACGGATTATTAGACTAAGGAATCGGAAAGACGAACGAACGGAAATTACACAGATCGATTTAAATCGATGTATATTCTTTGAAGAGTCACGTTAGACTGTCCTTGCGCCGATCGTGATATTCATATACCTACCGTTTGCCTTTGTTTACCGATGTGTTGATTTTAATTTAGATGTCAAAGGGAATCGATTTTTGTTTCGACGATCCATGTGATCGAGCACACGCACACTTATTTGCCTCGACAGACAACTGAAAACCAATAAGCGTTCGTTTACATTTTCCATGAAACGTCTTTACTACCTAACTTATTTTACTATTTTTTTCAGCAAAAAGACGTCGTTCGAATCGTGTATTTTCTTCTATAAATTTCAGGAGACTCTTATCGTACATTAAATCGCGATAATCGCTCTCTTGCTTATCGGTAAGTTAGTTCGAACAAAATCTTCGAGGGAAATCGAACAATGCCTTCAAGCTTTCTCAAAGCTTCGTTTTCGCAAGTTTTCGTTTGAGCATCGGAGACACAAGTATGGTGCTCTCGTAATCGGGCTCTATAGATCGTCGTGGTTATCGATTTAATCTGGGTCAATGAATGTGTCTTCCCCAAAGGATTCGTAGGTACGGTCTTGTCGGATCGAAGAAACGGCAAAAAAAGAGAGAGAAAATGGAATGGATGAAAAAAAGGCAAGGAGTAGGAGGAAGAACGTAATACGGCGACCGGCTCAAGAGACAGGGGAAAATATCCGCATGGGTCAGCCGAGAGAGGCTTATTCCGAGTAGATGGCCGTCTCGATATCGGCTTTCAGGTTGTTCGAGGTATTTATCTAATGTCTTACATTTTCCGCGGGACTGCATCGCTCAAATTTCCATTCGCGAACCGATCCACAGTAGGATATCGCTCTGTCCAGTCCTGTATCTCCTGTATCAGCATCCACGTGGTCTGCCAAAAGACTCGGACGAACGTCGACGTAGCTCGTATCCCGAGATTTCGACGTTTCCTCCAACCACATCGATTCTACTCATCGTCGTATCAAATTTTTCCATGAAAGGTGCAATGCCAACTTTGAAACGAGCAACTTGAAAGCGTGATATCGACTCGAGGCTGTTCACGCGTCCGCGTTATTTACTTATTTGCTTTACGCAAAGCGCTAAGTTCGTACTTTCGTAAATGAAATTTTTGTAAATAATAAAATAAGAATAATAATTGTGAATACTAGCTGGACGTAACAAAAGGGTTTTATATTTCTAGAGTAAAGTCCTTCAAAGCGAATAATTTGGAAACTCGTATCCTCGTTTCCAAGATTTTCAATGTTAATATATATTAACGTAAGAGTTGGAAATGACGTTACTGCTGTTTAATCAGCACGAGTTTAATATCAAAAGCACGATTTTACCCTCTATTGCGTAGGCAACTTTGGTTCCACGATCTTATTATTTCTTTTTAAGGGTCAATACGTTAAATTCTGTCATGGTTTTTGCTATGTGTCTTATTCCTTTAGTGACATTTTTTCCAATACGTACGCAATGTTCGTATCGTAACGAAAATGTCACAAATATATTGTAGCGTATTATCGTCGTAACAAAGTCGAAAAATAGTTAAGAAAACGATGACATATAATGAAGAAAAAATGACAACACAATCGCCACTACATCGAATGACGTTATCGTTAAAATCTGTGAACACAAAACCGACTTATTTGCTCAATTTCCGACTAAATCGGCGCCAGTTTTGATTGGTCAAGGACACGTCCACAAAGAAGGTCAAAGGCTTTATGTACGTATGTTTCTAGGTCTTTGTACTTCTTGTTCTTATCAGGCGTAATACTTGTAGTATTTATAGTCGAGGTAAAAGTCGTTAGAATACTCTGTAATCTCGAAAAAGGAAGAGTCACCACACAATTTAGATAAGGTTCTTGACACTAAACACTCGCCAAGGTGGCGTGCAATAAGAATGACGGAAGATTGGAAGACGAGATACCAACGCGAAGATTATGATATTGGCTTATGCGTTACCCCATGTCTTAAAGTGTATCTCGTACGAGATTATATCATTAGTCGCTTAATTAATTATTGGTTAACTCACGTGTTATCGTTAAATGTCTAGAATACGCGAGTGAAAGGACGAGTAGTCAGTATACGTTCAGGTAATCATCGAAGTATATCGGCATTTCAAAACTACATCGATGAATAGTATCCTCGACTAGATGATGCTTCTCTGCGCTGCACTTGTCGCGATAACTCGCATCTTGAACGAAGATAACGATAAAACTTCCACTGTGATTTCACTTCGCTTGGCACTTTTCTTTTCCCTTCGTTACGTAAAACGCACGGCGTGATTGCAAATATTTCTCGGTGAATGTTCTTCTGTCTACGGTCGACGACGAACTGGCACGTCGTTCTCGGATAAGTCACCTAGCATCGGACGAAATTCAAAAGAAATGTTGCCTAGTTTTTGCGCATCGAACTTCGTCCTCTCAAAACAAAAACACTGAGCGATCGATATACGTACTTTGACAGGTTTCGACGCACATTTCATCTACGAAGCAAATTGCGGAAAAAGAATTATTTGTACAATATTATAATATAAACGACATCTGAATTGAAGAAAGAATACGTAAATGCATAGAGCCATTTTTTGCTCAGAATGTTATTTCAAAAAGTAATTATTTAAAAACTGCATTCTCGAGTATCATCTAACTTTTTTTCAACCAACTTATTTGGAAGGGATATATCCTTATGCGCATTGTGTCATTTGCATTCTTATTTATTATTAAATATTAAATTGTATAGATTTTCTATTCCTGAATAAGATGAATGCGAAAAATTGATGCGTTACGAGTTGATAATTATATACATCGAATAAACTGAAATGCGTTAGAAAGTAGTACAGTTAATAACATAAGTGAAACATTAAATATGTTAAATATTTACAAGAAACTTATTATTCCAGCAAATAAATATATATAATATATAGACACTGTTCTTATATTGTTTTAATTCTAAACGAAACCAAATTCGTCCGAAATTCGCTTATGAACTTGCATCTAATAAAATTAAAAAATTGCACGATAAAGAGCAAAATTATAATAAAAACGATCGTTCGCAAAGCGATCGATACGTCGTTAGAATGCAACGTGTTAAACTTCAACAATGAGCACAAAATCAGTATAACTCTCGATTTTCTACGGACTTATCCTTTTATCGCGAGAAAAAAGAATATTTCTTGGCGATAATGATTTACCTGTCGTACGTAGGTGTCCGCTATGCGCATGCGCGTTCTTACGATCTCTCCGAGCGACTTCAAGCTTAGTATAGATCGCGCAAATCTAAAAGAAACAAGCTATTGTTCATAGCTACGTGCGAAGTACAAAGTAAAATCGATTAATATCGCTAATCATTTCAAACAAAAAAAGAAACGCATAGAAATGCGATTGTCTCAAAGGTGACGCAAACTTGCGATTTATCGCAATGTTTGATACTTGTTTCAAATCCAAGCTCAAACAGAGAAATGTCTCTGTTGCGCTTTACGCTCATCCCTTCGTAATATCGCGGGATTTCGATACGAATCAACCGTAAGGGAGGATCGCGAAGACGTAATTTGTTTCATCTTTTTCTTTGCCTTTTCTTCGTCTCTTTTTATCGGTCATTTTTCCATCGCGGTATTTCTCTCTCTCTCTCTCTCACTCTCCTTCCTTCCTTCCTTTCTTCTCTACCGTACAAAATAATCGTACCTCGCGACATACACACGCACACGATCGCGCTCTCCCACACGGACACCAAGACGAGTTATCTTACGGAGATACCGTGTCGCGTACATCGCGTTACTTATCAAAGATAAGTGCTCGGTAGTTTTCAGAACGGCTCACGGAACTGGCGATCAACCAGTCCATCGATCTACGGTGTCGTATCGCCTGAAATTCGCTCGTAATCGTGATTATCCGTTATGAACATCGTTGCGTTCCCCAGTGGACAAGACAGATAGAGGATATGACCACGTAGTATCGAGCGGCTGGTCGCACGCGGTATCCAAACGCGATTCGTAGGAAGGCGCGTGTGCGGTGCGCAAGGACGCGCGCGTGTTCTGATGCCGTGGTAACTCGATTGCGCATCTATGCACGCCACATTAAATCTTAGTATCCGGGATTATTAAAAGTATTTCAACTATGAATCAAAATGGAGCATCGTGGATCATCCGCCGTACGTCTTCGCGCGTTATTCCTGTCACTCGCCCTCTGTATTGGAACTTTGCAGTTAGCGCGAGGCCAGAGCTATTGTCCCACGAGGTGTCTTTGTTACCTGTTACAACGACCACGTACCATCATGTGCTCGAAGCAGGGCCTGGAAGCGTTCCCATCCAACGTAACTGACATTGTGAGTCTGTGGAAACGCGCGTGCTTACCTTTCCTCATTGGATCGAGTCTGAAAGTCGAAGGACTTCTTTCTTCGATTCTTTCGTTTCTACTCCCCTTTTTTCTCAATTTTGTCGCGTTTGCGCGAAGTCGAACGAACGAATCCCAGGTGATTTTATCGTGGATATTTGAACGATTTTGAATTGAAAAAGGCTTTCCTTTCGTACAGATTTCAGTCGAGTGAAATTTTCGAGCGAGCTCATTATCGTCGCGAGTTAGATTTTTTTTTTTTCGAAGAAAAAGATGACGAGACGATCGTCGCGATCGGACGATAGCGCGCACGAACGTTACGCACACACCACGCCCACTCCTTCCACTTTCACGTCGCTCAGAGTTCTACCCTTTATCGATAGCATCGCGAGAGAAAATGATCTATCGAGCGAAATACTTAGTTGATCGGTTGCTCGACAGGTAGAGCACCTCGATTTGTCGAGTAATCTGTTGACAGAGATCATACCGGACGTCAGACGATTGATAGACTTGGAGTACCTGAATCTGGCGAAGAATCAGTTGACGTCATTGCCGAGAAGCGTCGAGAATCTACGTAACCTGCGGATTCTGAATCTGTCCTACAATCGTATCAAGGATATGAGCGATATCCAACCGATTGAACATTTGTCCGTTCTACGAGTCCTGTATCTATCTTCGAATCTTCTCAGCGATATGGAGGGATTAAGTAACGATGCTGTTCAGGCTATAGACATTAGTCATTGTAGTAAGAATTGTTATCGATCGCAGAATGAATATTTCCATGGATGCTGGCTCGATTTACCTATCTTAATGTTTTCGTAGATATAAAGGAAATCAACGAAGCGTCCTTGCAAGGATTACCATTGCTGAATACCTTGAACTTGGCGGGGAATCCCATACAACACATTCAGAATATATCGAGCGAAAAGTTGCGATGGCTGGACATGTCCGACTGTCTCCTAAATTATCTGCAGCCAGAGACTTTCATAGGATTACCGCTGCTAGATGAGCTGCGATTAGTCAATAATCCTAAACTGGTGTACAGCACAGGGTAAATGATCAAATGAAATAGTATTCTATCGAATACAATGTATCAAAGATCACTGCTACTTTAGACAATTATCGTTATCTTCAGACGCTCGACTCTGCAGCACTATAATCTGAAAAGGTTCGATGTGTCGAGATGCAACCTGGACAGACCAGGTCTTCATGGTCTTCCAATGTTGACCCACGCAAGATTATCGCACAACTCGATTCGATTGCTTCCGGATCGAATTTTCATGATGAACAAATATCTCACGCATCTTTATTTGGACGCGAATAATTTAGACCATTTGAATAAGAGCACGTTTATGGGACTGACGCATCTTCAGGTCTTAGATTTGTCAGCGAACAGCTTCGAAGATATCGAATCTAAGACATTCATCGAGAATATAGGTCTCCAATTGCTCAATCTCTCTTACAATGCCCTAACCACGTTCCCAAGTCTGACGTCAGCCGTGATGTCGTTGGACTTGTCTTTCAATCTTATAAGCACGATGAAAAGAGATTCTTTGATGGATATGCCCAAGTTGAAGGTACTGGATCTGAGCGATAATCGTTTAGAATTCTTACCTAACAATTTATGTTCCACCACTGTGTCTACGCTGGGCCTACGAAGAAATAGATTCGTCGAATTGAATAATAACAGCTTGACTGAATTACCTGCACTCATGAGGATCGATCTTTCAGGTATGGTCGATTCCTAAAGTGTTTATCGCAATAAAAATATATATTGTAATATCTCTTAAGTTTGACACGAATCGTTATAATTCCTAGGAAATCGTTTAACGGAGGCCATGGATCCTAAAACGTTTCGAAATAACTTAAATCTATTGCTGATTCGTTTGGAGGATAATCCATGGCGTTGCGACTGTGCTCAACTCTACAAAATTTATGATTTTTTAACGAATTCGCCTGCCAAAACCGCAGGCACGAGCCTGATTTGCCAAAGTCCTGCGAACGTATCCGGATATACGTGGCAAACTGCTTGTTTCGACGTTTGGAACGGAGATCTCTTCTACAGTAAAAACAAAACCTGGGGCTTTGTGTTGATCAGTTGTTTCACTCTAGTCATTCTAGCGGGTACCGTTGTGTCCATCAGGCATACAATGAAAATGAAGAGACGAGCCATCGAGCAAAGGCAACAGCTGGACAGAGCGGAGAGCAGGGAAAGACTAAGACTGCTACAAAGAAGGTAAATGATTTAAGTGCCAATAATTGTCACGCTCGATAATCTTTAGCGTCGTACTAAAATAATGTCAAGGTTATTTCTAAACCTTTACGAAGAAAAAAAAACAGAATAATAAACGATTTTCTTCGTCTCTAGAAAAACCGTACAACGTACTCGATACGTATCGCGTTATAAATATTTATTTCGATATTGTTTACGATCATCTGACTCCTTTTTCGTACGATGCTCCTATCGAGAAACGGACAACGGGAATGAATTTTACGCTTTGACATCTATAAGAAACCGGTATCCAAAGTTACGAATTCGATTTCTCGCGATTTTTCGCCCGATCTTACGGTGAACGAAAAATAAACTTCTATCGCGTATGAAGCACAATTACGGTACGCTTTTTCTCATTACTCCCGAAGAGTTTCTCACGGTAATAATTTTTCCTCGTAGGCACCAGCGTTTGCAGGAGGAACTCTCAGAGCACACGCCGGAGCCTAGAATTAATCCTTTGGAATTGATCGGTCCACCGAGTTACGAGGAGGCCGTGCAAATGCCGAGATTGGCGCAATCCCTGGACGCCCTGAACGAAGTTACGGTGGAGAACGAGACGCTGAGAACGTTGGGCTCGGTTGACAATTTGAGAACGAAGAAGAGACGGACCAGAAGGCCGAGGAAGAGGGCGCAGAGCGACGACAATCTCGTGAGAAGAGAGGAACGTCACTTTCAACGACTAAGAAGAGAAAGAAGCAATTCGGCCACTAACGTTAGCGAGAACGATCAAACCTCTCTTCCTCGGGTCATTACGAGATCTCGGCCTCCCTCGGCGCGCAGCAAGAACGTACGCTTGAGCATCCTGGAAGAACCCACGGAATCTGGTGGTAGAAGCAGACCGAGACCGCAGACACCTAGCGCCAAGAAGAAAAAACGCAAAATAACGATCAGAGATGGCCATTCGACCGACGACGAGGATTCGGATATCGAGATCATAACCAACAACAAGTTCATCGTCATAAGAGAATTACGGAAGGAACCCAGAAGCGGATACCGAGAACCGCCCACCGATTGCGATACTTGAAACTTTGTCGAAGAACTTTCGTCGAAGTTTTTATTTGTTTTTTTTTTGTACGCACGATTGTCTCCCTACGTCGTTTCTAATAAAAGTGACAAAAAAAAAACTATTGTTATCTCTTCGACGCTCTTAATCGTGTATATTTAAATGGGCTATACTCCACCTTTTTTTTCTTCAGGTCGCATACACATGTTCGTAGCGGTATGCGTGAGCTTCGACATAGTACGCTGTACATCGTAATGAAAACTTTAATGTGAGCAAGCGGTTACCTATAAATTCATAAATGTTGCGAACTGCGCATAGAAACTCGTCGGAACATGTATTGAATATGACTGATCTGAATGATAAACTCTTATGCCAACGAAGCTGTTTAATATTTCGTAGTAGCACAGTCCTTATCTCAGAGAAAAAGAAAACCTCGTTATGAAAAATAGAAATGATTTTGACGAAACTTGGAGAAATATCTACACGAAGCTTGCGCGTGTTTTTACGTTACGTATCAAAGTCTTTGCGTGTCGTGAAAAAATAGAAAGTTCGTAAGAAGAATGTATTATTTAAAATTTATAAAAATATCGAATATTTAAAATTTACTTTTAAGGAAGATCGTCCTTCTAACACTGCCTATGTAAATAGTTATCGAAAAATAAAGCATTAATAAAATTACATTAATGACTATCGTGCAAGGACGTAACACGAATGAAACGAACCAAGTAGTCATTCTTACATTTTGAAATATCTCCTAGCGTCTAACATACTTACAAGCGATATTAAATTACTAGGTAGACGATAACGAATGCATTCGCCAATGAAATTACAGTAATTCGTTAGCAATCTTCGAATGTACGAAGTACGGAACTTCCACTTCCACATGTATCGATACGAACGCATATTGTAATTACGTAACCTTTATCTGGCGAAAAATGCAAAGGCGAGAAAACTTGCAAATCAACAAATTTTATAATGACCGCAATCGCGCGTAATAATATCCGAAAGATAATAAACCTGTCAACACAGACATCTATCGACCCAGTTTAAAGAACAACTAAAAATTTACAGGAGCAATATTGTTGTTAGATTCGAAATATAATCTTTTACATTTTCAAATCCTACTTTATCGATTAAACAAATTTGTCGCATACACAAATGGTGTCACTCGTATATTGTACAATTGCTGTAAGCATAAAATTCTATTCACGCAAATACGTATATTAACATTTACATGGCCCTGAATGTACGAATATATTTATACATGTACTGTAAGAGAGAAAAGAAATAATAAAAACGATTGAGATATCTATTTACGGTTTACAATTTACTGAAAATATTTAAAATATATAGACGCTCGATAACGGCGGTTGATATTCACCCAACGATCGATACTCCAGATGTTTTCTTCGTCTTCTTTCGTCTAACAATAAGATTTAAAAATAATATATTATCGCTATATAAATGTTTATACTTATATCGACTTTTAAATTTATAATCTACGCACGCATTGTATCGAACGTTTCGTTACCATGTAAAAATATGTACGGTGTATTCACCGAGAATGATTAACATGATAATATAATTTTATCAATAAAATGTGATGTCAAACATTAATAGAATCTAAAAATTTAGATTTAGCAATAATTTGCACCGTACCAGTCTTTCGTATCGATACAAGGTTCGCCTTATCGCCTAATAATTAATTTATTTATTACTTAACATAAATATATTCACAAGTGTCGTAACAGTCGTTAAAGTATAATATAACGATTATAAAAAAGTGAAGTTACAAATAATATCGTCACTTCATGCACATATATACACTTATACGACATAATGAAACAATTACACGCTACATCAGACACCGAAGACATAACCTTCCAATTTCTCATGAAAGATGAAAGGTCGCTACCTATTCTTTTTCTTTTATACAATAAAAGTAAAGCAAAGAGGAAATAAAAATAAAGAAGGGAAACAATTATCTTTCGACGCTACCGTACAAAATTCTTCGTGGCACTCGTCACTCTGGCTCGCCCTACATTTTTCTTTTAGTACAGTACGTCCGAAATATTTTAAATATAAATTTGATCGTGCATCTCGAAAGCAACGTAAAGTTACAGCGACGCGAATCACGAAAGATCGGCTATATCGTCGTCGTGGATCAAAGATCGCGACTCTTTCTTCTTCATTTTCGAACGTCAGTCGTAATATCTGCAAGCTAATTATTTGTTTTTAACATCGTCGAGTTCCGATTATGACAAATATTTTTACATAAGTTCAAGCGCGTACCATTTTTATAAAAAGCGCCAATTGATTCTATCCGATCATAACTTAAAGCGTCGTATAATAACTAACAACGATTCGAGCGTGTATAAGACAAGTGTTTCAACGACGAAAATTTAACAGAATATCGCAACAGGTAGCGATATCTTCATTAGTAAGTCCACTTCCAACGCAATCGTTCGTTTCACCTTCGATGAATAAATACGAATCAATCCTTACGACGAAGTAACAAATTTCGTCGATGAATTCGCGTACGTAATGGCGATTACATGTGTGCGTATACTTAAACGTGTCCTTCGACGATCAAAGAAGAACGCAAGATTGTCTTAACCCCTTAACCTATTAGCGCCAAAACTGATTATCACGGGCATGGCCCCTGGTGCAATTGTTGGGCCAAATGTAAAAAAAAAATGTAAATATCACGTTTTGGGCCCACGCTGTTGGAACTTAAATCGTAGATTAAGGGGTTAAAACGTACAAAATTAATCGACGATAGACCTAACGTACATTAATGATCGATGACGCGCTACCAAACCTAGAAGCTGATCGTTCATCGAACACGATTCTGGTAATTTAAACGATCGCGCTTAAGACACGAATGATTTAACTCGTGCGACGCGTTTCTTCTTCTTTCTCTTCCCTCGCTCTTCGGATTCCACTCGTCGTTCTTCTTCGAACGCGATCCGCTTCCTTGACGCGTCCAACGACCGCATCGCTTTCGACTATTACCTCGAGTCGCGTTCGTTCTTGGCGGTATAGTCGTCCATCTCGAACGAATACCGTTCGAGTTCGCAACGAAGAGAAAGAGAAAAGAATCGCGGCATAAGGAAAATCGACGTTACGACGATTTTCGAATATGTCCGCGCAAACTACGCAAACCGCCTCGATCGAACGCTATCGTTATTTCTCTCGTAGCTTTTACATACTTATGCATATACATATATATATAACGTGAATATATATATATATTTATATCTATTTATAAAAGATTATGGCAGGCTTGGAATGTTCTCCGTTCGGTCACACTGACAACGTTCGAAGGATATGTAACGAGCGCACAGTTCGATCGACCGAAATCTCGCGATTCGCGTGCGTCGCACGGGATTCGCACGTTCGTCGGATACGCGGCTCGAGTCGGCGAGAACTGACTAGTGTGCTAGTACGTCGAGCATACGCGGATACCACGCGCTTCCCTTCCGCTTCCCTTGCATTCTCTCTCCCCAGACGTCTCCAGACGAATAAAAATAAGGAAGACACCTACCTAAAGTGCACTCGTAGCGTATGTACAAATCATTGGCGTGTATTCGCGAGTGCGTGCGTGTATATTTACACACGCGCAATGAAAAAAAGACACCTGTCGCGCTGTCGGCGCGCGCACAGGCAAGACGAATACATCGATCGTTTGGTCGTGCGCGCACATCGCTCCGTTCGAATGTGTTGTTTCTTCCGCGACGTTCTTCCACCTTCTCGAGAAGGGAAGAAGCGGAGAAGAGAGAGGAGAGAGAGAGAGAGAGAGAGAACGAGACGAGTGGAAGGACGAACAGCTTGGTCACGCTGGCAATCGCATCGTCGTAGTCCATGGATGAAAACGCGCGATCAAGATCGTTTCGATCGCGTGATCGTTCGTCGCAGTCTCGCGATTTTTCTCTCTTGCGCACGACGACGATCGATCGTCCATGCGGCGATTTCAAGGCGTCTTGACTAGATCGTCCCCAGGCGTGGTGCGCGTGATCAGCAGCGGCGTCTTCGGCACGCTGTCAGGATTCTCCTGAAGGGTGATCTTCACCCTCTGCGCGGCTGGACTGAGCGGAGGCTGCGGTCCGTTCGACTCCGTGGCTAGACGAGGACTCGCGGTCCTCGCGGCTGTCGTTTCATCCTCCTTCGAGTCCAAGATCCGCTCGACCTTCCCTTCGTCCGAGGAACCGTAAGATTTCCTCGGCGGCTTCACCGGCTCGCCGTGGTCGGCGCTGCCGTTCCTAGGCTCGATGGTGGCGCACTCTGCCAACGTCGACTCCTTCTGGCGATGCTCCTTCGCGTCATCGATCATCGTTCCGTCGACCAGCGGCACGCTCTCCGTGTTACCGTTCGACGCGATCTTCGGCTGGCTCGTGCCATCCAGGAGAGACTTCTGCATGTCCTTCAGCTCCGTGCCGGTCTCCACGTCCGCGCGCTTGCGTCGCTTCCTGCAGAAGTCGCCCTTGTACGCGGCGAACCCGATCAGAGCCGCCAGGATGGCCAGCAACGCGGCCAGCACCACGTACGATCCCATGCCCTTCTTCGATTGCCGCGCTGGCGACACCTCCGCCATCTCGTTGCTGTCCTCGCCTAAGTCCGCCTGGACCTTGCCAGACATCGACAAGTCCTTCGCCTCGCCCTTGTCGAACTGATCAGCGATCAGCAGTGTCTCCTCCACGGCACTCGTGGAGCTCTCCGGTATAGGGCTGCTCGTGGTAGTCGACGTGGTCGACTGAGTGGTCCTCTCAGGCTGACGATCCACCGTTCGCGTGGAGGACGCGTCGATGAACTGCTCCTCCTCCAGGTCCGGGTCCCTCTTGCTGTCTGGCGGAGCCGTCGTGCTCCAGAACACTCCGAACAACATGTCCAAGAAACTGTCGTTGCTGGTGGTGCTCGTTGCCGAGCTTCCATCGTGCTCTTCTTTTTCTTTCTCCAGCTCTTCTTTCTTCTCTTCGTCCTCCTCCAACGTCCCCGACCCCTCCGAGCCAGAACCGTCCTCTTCGTCGCCAGAGCCGGCCTCCGATGGGTAAAATAGCCCGTCCTTTATCGGCTTTTTCGGGGTCGGTGGGGTAGTGGCGATACCTCGGTGACGATCCTCCTTCTCGTCGCTGTCGAAGAACAGCTCGTCCTCGCTGGACTTCTCCAGGGTCAGCTCGGTCGCCACTGTGGACTCCTTCACGGGTGGCTTCGCTGTGGAGACCTCGACGCTCGTCGGGAACGGCGTCTCCACCTCGACTGGACTCTCCTCTTTCTTCTCTTCCTCCTCCTTCTCCTCGAAGAAGTCCATGTCCTCGTAGGAGTTGTCGTCCTTGTCTTCGTCCTCGTCCGCAGCATTGGAGGCCACGTCGTCGCTCTTGGTCTCCGGCTGGTCCGCCTGCATCTCGCGATCCTGCTCCTCCATCGGGCAGATCGTTTGAGCCTCCGGCTTGAGCAGCGACGCGCCTTTCATGTTGCGCGGCCCTGCGCACGTGATCTTCCTGGAGAACTTGACGCCCCTCTTCGTCAAGAGGTCGCGGACGCGCAGCGTCGCGCAATTGCACTCGAAGGGATTGCCTTGTATGTCGAGATGTCGCAAGTTCTTCAGACGCACCAGGGCCGGTGGCAGCTGCCTGATATCGTTACGGCGCAGGTTCAAGCTCCGCAATTGGTTCAAGCCATCCAGCGATCCTAGCTCGAGGTAGGAGATACGATTGTCCGCCAGGTCGAGACTCATCAGGTTGGATAACTTCCTGAGACTGCCCGGGTGCACGGTCTTCAGGTCGCCACCGGAGAGGTCCAGGTGTCTCAGACCCCCCAGATCGTTCAACAGACCCACGTTCAGCTCCTCATCCTGCACGACGGTCTTCAGGCTCTTGAGGTCGTGGCTCTCGATGTACTTCACGTCGTCCAGTTTGTTGCACTGCGCCACCGTGCCTTCTTGGATGGTGCAGAGCCCGTTCGTCGCCGCGGTGTTGTACAGAAGGACCAACAGCAGCGACAGCGAGATCCCCGGCACCGTCTGCATCTTTCTGCCCGATTCACCTGCAACGAAGGGAATTAGCTTCGCGTTGTGCCATCACCGATTTCTGCGTTCAATTTTGTTAAGCTCGATTACGAGAACTCGCGGTCTTTTTCGACCGTTAGAGGCCGCGTTTGACCTAACTCGGCATATTCATTTCTTTTCTTTTAACGTCGTACTTATCAATCGCTAGAATTTGACATTATTTGAAAAAGGGATAATGCGACTTGATATCGACTGCTGTCGATAATTACAGATAAGAAATTTTTAATGATATCGAAAAGCGAATTTTCTCAATGGTCGAAGTGGAATAACCTTCGCTTATACGTATACCAAATTTCGAAGTCATACAGTGATCAGATCAGAAGTCATGTAGCGAGTCGTTTTGGGAACATCGAGAAGAAACGACGATTTCATCGTAATATCCTCCGAGTTACAAGACGAGGTTCGTTCAACTTTTCTCTCGGAGGGTTAATACGGGTTCAACTCTTTTATTTTTCATCAAGCCCGACGTCGTCATTTTGAGGTCTTTACGGGAACGGTATTGTTAAAACGGTACTTTTAAGCGAATTACGTCGTATTGTAAAGAGGCGATAAAAGGAAACGGAAGAAGGACGCGTAAGAAAAGCATTCGATTAAAAGCATTATTCTTCTTATCGTAGAGAGCATTATCCGCGTAACGGTAATTATCGTTGCACGTGAGTTATATAATTGCGAGCTAACGAAGGAAGGCACGCGTGGCCGTTGGTGAAAGCAGCGAACGCGACGAATTACGAATCATCTACGTCCAAACATTTATTTACCCCTAGATTCATAAATATTCGTCTCACAGGATGCGTCAAAAAAAAATTTGTGCCTCCTGCGATTATCAAAAACGTCGAACGACAAGGTTCCGTTGTACCAAACTACTATTGTGTTTTCATTTTAGAAAATTAACTATTAATAAATAACTGTCCATATTTAAAGTGTGTTTTATTGCTCCTCGTATTCTATAAAACAAAAATCATCAATATATCGTAATATGTTGGTCTAAGAGACAAATGTTGACGAATCTAGGATTAATCTCGCGCAAAAGGAAAGGAGATACTAACGAATGATGCAGATAGCCCGACAAAATCTTGAAGATTCTCATCGCTTTTATTATGGTCTCGCCGCTTTTGCGATTGTCTAACAGATCGCGGCGCTAGGGCGCCTCGTACAAGGAGGTAAGCGCTCGCTTCGTAGAAGGTATGCGAATCATTAAGTTCAATCACCCGCTCGTAATGCAATTAGATACGCCGAACGACCGACTGTGCACTTTTGTTTATAGCCTATTTGTCCCTTGCATTCCAATCTGTTACATCGACGTGCGCGCATCGTGAATATCCTTCTTCGAATCGACACGAGGTCTTTCCTTCGTCGTTCCACTTTTCGCAATTCCGAGAATCTTCCGCTTGCGTCGACGCGATCATTCGCGATGAATCGCGATTAAAGAAAAAAAGAGAGACGTCCGAAGACCGATCGAACTTACGTACACGTCAAATTCCCAAGAGTCACTGGACGAAAAGTATGAGTCATTTTGTACCTTCCTCTTGTTCGGACGAATCCGTAGCGCGATTCGATGATAATATCGGAAGGGTTTGTGTTTGTTTTCATTCTTGAAAAATTACGGCTCGAAAGACGACGGTAGAAACGAGAATAGTATGCAAATATTACGGTAGAACGAGTTAGGAAGAACGAAAAAGAGAGAAAGAGAGATGAAAAGAGATCGCGACGGAATATTTGAATATTTTGCATAATCCTTGACGTATTCCGATTCCTGACATCATCGAGCATTTCCACGAAACCACCAAGACGATCGTTAACAAACAGAAACGGCTTGGTCGAGAGCGCGAGCAAGAACGCGTACCGATCATTGAACTTTTAATCGTTTAATCGTACGATCGTAATCGCGTTCAACGGATCGCATGCGATTTTGATGTCGTCGTAATTGCATTCCGCGGATAAATTTTCTGCTAATGTCACGGTAATCGTTTGGACGGGAAAGCGATTACTTCCTCACGAGCAGTCGCGGCTTTCATCGATGTTAACTCGTTCGACTTCGTCAAGATGCTCGTGATCGAAGTTCTAATTGATCGTCCGAACGAAACGACGGAAGAACG
>JAITYT010000204.1:603259-613273 GCA_025433975.1 Liostenogaster flavolineata | reverse complement strand
AAAAAAAAAAATAAAAGAAGTAGGGAGGAGAAGTCACCGGCGTATTATTTAAAAGACGGCGATGATGTCGCGTCGTCGGTACGTTCCAGCCGTTTATAAATATTCATTCGTACATTTAGATGCAAAGGAGTGTACGTTACCGTACATTTAAACGAAGCAGCGATTTGCGGTAATTCGCGCGAAGGTTCACCAATGATCTTCCGTATATACCGTGACTTAAAGACTTAGCCTTAGCCTTGATTCGTCTTCATGGAATATCGACGTAAAATCAATCAAAAGATAAGAACGACTTGAATTCGCTTTTTATTCTGCATAAGCACCGAGGTCAAGTAGGGACAAGGAAACTTCACTTGACTGGCACACGCGTCATTGCGAAAACTCGATAAAAAAGTGAAAGAAAAGTATAGTTCATCGCAAACAGCGCCGAACGATTGCGAACGTCGCTGGATCTCCGATGAATCATGCAAAATATCTACAGAGATACATCGAAATAATGAAAGATCGAAACGCGTGGATACGGTGCGATTGGTCATCGATGATTATCCACGCGGAACGTCTACGACGTCGACATTTCAAAGTACACCGTCGAGATGACTCAAAATTAAAGATAACGGAGCACTTTGCGGTACACGCCGACACTCATCGAGCCTGACTTTAATCGGTGTACAGGTGGATTTTACGCAGAAACGAGAATTCAGTTTCCATCGCTAATGGAACTTAATCCCGCGTAACTACTTGAGTATTAGCGGCAAGAAGTTCGGAGTACTTGATTAAGTCGAAGACTATCATATAATCCGAGAGAAGTAACGTCGTAATCGGCGTATGAAATCTTAACGACTCGTAACAACGAGACACGCTTTCTATTTAGTCGATGAAAGATCGAAGCCAATAATTAAATTTGAAATTTTTCTACTACTCTGAGTACAACGGTGACGGATGTGTAGCGGCTTGGCAACAGTAGCCGAATATAATAACCGAGAGACTTATAAGAGAGTAAATACGATAGCGACAACGGCGCGGCTCCGCTCTTCGGGGAGCGAAGAAAGAAAAACTAAGAAGAAGAAGGAAGAGACTTCCAAGGTGTACACATAACGTTCAGACGCACGCTATTCTTTATTTTGTATTCCGTTTCTTATTATTATCTTTCTTATTGTTACTATCGCTATAATTATTATTATTATTATTATTATTATTATTACTATTATTGGTAATGTGTAGTTATTATTAAATGCGGGAGGTGATTCATTGTCTCGATTAAAAATAAAAAAAGGACAAGGAGGAACGAATGTACTTTCGAGTGAGAAGTCGATCGTTCTTCGCAATCTCCGCTTTTTTTCCGCGTGTAAGTTCATGGAACCGGAAGCGCGAGGGGAATCGATAAGTCATCGTGCAATGAAAAACAAACGAGAAAGAAGAAAAGAGGGGAGAGAATCTTTCCTCGTTCGAAAACGTTGAAAAGGAGAAAAGAAGAGGAAGTACGACGATACGGGATGACGAGTCAATCAATCGAGCGATACTACGCTCAGAGCAACGTCCTTCTGGAAATAAGACCGCCTGTCAACCTTCGCCAATTGCTTGGTCAATTTCACGATAAATCGAAGAACTCGGCCGTACCGGTTATCCTTCGAATTTCTTTATTTACACAAGGGAGGCCAGCACACGCTCCATCGGCAGGCAAGCGAGCATGTAAGCACCGCCATGAGTTTATGGCCAGTAGCGATTGTAAACGAGCTCTCGAAAGGCAGCAGGCGCGAATCGACGACTTCGATATTACCAAAGTCGTCTTGGATCTTCTTCATTCGTCTGCCGAAGTCAGAGCACTCGCGTGCTACGGAGTTGCTCGAGACGATAAACCTGGAACTTTCGGCCGAAACAGGGCTGCTGCCATCAACGACGGCGTGGACGACGTCGAGGGTTATTTCTTGCCCTGCGTTTTCGTTCTCGGAATAATGTAAATTATCGACGTGTAAACTGAAACACGGTACAACGTGCTCGTAAAAGCTGACAGACCCTTGAGTCGATGCGTTTTAGCAACCGAAAGAGGAGAACTGCGATCAGTTCCTTGCAAAAAAAAATCGGTCCTACGACTGGTGAACCAAGTGAAACAACAACGAAGGGGTTTAAAAAATAATTTGAGCTCTGTTTGCTGCAAGATCGATCAAGATCGCTACTGGAGGGTCTGAACTAGATTCTGTATCGTGATCTGGAGGAGTGCGTGGAAAATCGAAGCGCCGATTTATTAAAGCGAATTGATTACCCGCGTAATAAAGGACGTAACGAGTTAACTAACGAGCTAACGACCGAGACGGGAGGATATTATCGTGGCTGGCAAGTCGTCGCGATAAGAAACCGGGGAAAAACTGGCCGTGTAGATCGGAGAGGATGAAACTTGCAGAACGAAACACTCCTAAATTCGTTGGACAAGGTCGCGCAACGGTCAACGCGGTATATTAACCTTTCGGCAGACTGGCGGGGATCCAATAAATCCTACGGTAAAATAAATTGACGGGAGTGTCACGACTATCGTCGAACTGCTATCGCTGTATTTTACGGGACGGGGTACGTGTGCGCGTCTCGTCATTGTGGGCACAAATACGGTAGGCTGTTATCCCACAACCTCCTTACTCCTGATCGAATCGCACGAAGACGCGTTCCAAGCCGGTCGCGTCACGTTGATTCTCTTCGAACTTGCTCAAAGGTCGGGAAAAAAGAAGTTCGCCTTCTCGTAAGCACGATCCTGAATATTTACCATCGCTTTTCTAGCGTCGTGCGAATTAAATAGAAAAAAAAACCGAGTAATTCCGAACAGTTACGCGTACATAAATATTTAATGTCCGCTCATGAGCGGCTTTGTTTTTTATCGATACGTCGCGCGTAAATTCGCTTGGATGAATCGATCACTTGGCAGCGCGATTGAGCGACAGTCGCTCGATAAGTATTATAATTTGCACTTAAGAAATATCCGCATATAAGAAGTTGTAAAAATACAGGAAAACGACCAAGACGAGAGACCAGACATTCTTTGCCTTTTATCCATCGTGGCGAATCTTCGAATCTCAGCGATATTTGCTCTTTGAATCGTTAATTTTAACACGTTAATTGCCATGTCACCCGTATTTGGGCGACACGTAACCGTTCCAAAAATTAGCGTCATTCATATTTGGCAGCGGTCTTACTTTCTCGCGTGAAACGTATACATCTAAAAAAAAAACTTGGAGCATTTTTCAATATTTCGGCAGTCAAAGTGTTAATATTATTACGCGCTAATTAGTACGAGTGCGCTTTCGTAGGAGCGGATACAGTCACGATGGAGGTGATACGACGCCCTAGTACAGTCAAGCCGAACAATACGCAGCCGACACGATGCCGGTAAATGCGTTAAGTGGACTCTTGATCACGATGTAGTTAATATCGCGATCGAGCTTAACCCACATAACCTGCAAATACGACGACGATGACAAGCCGGAGGAAAGCGAGAAGGAGGATGACGGCGATGGACCGTTTCGATTTTGCATCTTAGTTCGACATCCTAGTAGACGCGGATTTACGAAGTTCCTTCGACTGCGTTCGCCATAATGGACGATTCCGCGGACGATTGGTGCGGATTATTTCGCGTCGTGTCGTCGCAGGATCCGATCGTTCGATCGATCGCCCTTCCACGAGTCTCTTCGCGAGCTTATTAACCCATTTGCATCATATGGAAAAGTAGAAAATTTGTTCTTATCGCCAAAATTTTGTTTGGTTGTACTTAAATGAAAATGTTTTGAAATATGAAAAAAAGCAACTTTGCATAGATAAAGAATTTCAAGGAATTTTTATTTCACTATGGATCAATAATCATAACAAAAATGGGATCTAATTATTTTGTACGACATAGTAATGTTTGAAATGTTCAATGCATAGTGCCACATGGCAATTATCACATTGATAAAATGTATCTTGTCTTTTCTTTTCTGATAAACGAACTACACAACGTTTGCGAACTTTCTTCGATGAATGCGCTTAAGTGAAATGCGCGCATATATGCGCTTATGATGCAAATGGGTTAATCGTCGTCGTTATTGATGCGTGAAACGATGCATCTGGTCATCGATGACGATACTCGATCATTTTTGCGCGTCTATTACGCGTACGTTACACACTCGAAAGCGAAGAAAGGGCGTCGCTTAGTACCTCTTGCTACGAATAAATTCTAATTGCAATAAGAAAGATCCTTTAGGCCTCTGTAATGCGATGACATTATTCGATTACTTTCATTATACAATTATAATTATTCTCTATTTGTTATTCAAATTACTTATCGTTTTCCATTCAACAAAGGTATTTTAGAGTGGAAAAATATCGTTTTTTTCATAAGAAATGAAAGACCTTGTTAATAATGGTCTTAAGACCATTACGATAAAAACATTTTTCAAATAAGATTACGATAGAAATGTCGAAGGGACCAGGGAGGAAGGCGTTCGGTTCTTCGACAGGAAAAGTAACGCGACTTCGCCCCTTCTCGCTCCTCGTACATCGTCCACCGCCACTTCAACGCCATCAACGCGCGGACGACTTCCATGGCTATTAAAGGTCATTATCCGCGCGTTTAAACGGTTAGTGTACGTGACTGACAAATCGCGGACGATTTAAATGTCCATTTTGCATGGCGCGGAGAGTCGTGCGCAAGCGGTGGATGGATACACGTTCGGACGTCCTCCGGATCGTGTCGAAACGTTGAAAGTGCCGATGGTAACGCGTGCAACCTCATAATATCTCCCGTAATTCGTCGACGTGGCGCTTCGTACGTACGAACGCCACCTCGAATCGGAATGAAACTGCACCTGAGTCGCTTTTACGCCTCCGATGCGTACGAAATATCCTGCGAAAATTGATTTTAAACTATGTATAAAACACGTGTTAAGCCGATCCGAATTTTAAGAAAATATTTAAACGGATGCATTCGCTAAAAATAAATATATCTGTTATTCGAGAAACGAATAAAAATAAAGTAATGCGTTCGTAAAACAAAGAAAAATAATATATAATTTATTATCAAATTATCATCGTCGCATTTTATTACAGTGCAACAAATTCGTTTTCCTACTGCAGGGATAAAATCACTTTCATCGCAAAAAGTATCCTGTATCTTATCATTGTTTATCGATTGCGATATTTGTTTGCTTCAACGTCCTCAAAGAATCGTGCCTATCTACGTACGTACATAAATTTACGTAACGCGAGCATTTTTTTTTCGAGGTGCGTCGTTCCAACATATAGAGCACCTACGATTACGTCGACATAGATCGTAATACGAATAAAAGTTGCACACTATTGCGCGCGTTTCGATTTCAAATTTTGCTACATTGTATCGTTACGAAGACTTTACGGTGACACAGCTCGATAAAATATCGAAAAGGTGCAATAAAGGAAGGACAGATAGAAATAGAAAAACGAAGAAAGATCAAAACGTTTGAAACCACGATACGTCGAATCGTTAAGTCACACGTTCCGTGAATTCGTATTCTTATCGCCCTTTTTTTTAAACTCGAGAATATATTCTCGTGTAGGATACGATGTCCCATCGAGAAGGAAAATCGAGAAATTCATGATAAAGGAAAGATCGTTGCGAGACGATCACGAAATCGTTTTATAAGCACTTTGTTGACGATATTTCAAATCGGAAGGATATTTTGCCGGTATTTCTTGAGACGAGGTGCATCTTTTTCTCATCCCGCGTCTTTCTGCACTGACGGAACAATTCCATCCGCTTTCCTAATTGCGCGACGACGAAATTACTAGCAGCGACCGCCGTGCTGCGTCGAAAAGGGCACGTTTTAACCCTCAATTACCATGGTCGTTCGAACGAGCGTAATTACTCTCGTGGGGTCAAGAATGACCTCGATCCTCTCTTTTTACGGGCGAACTCGCGCGATCCTCTCCGAAAGGCGGACTCTCTCTCTCTCTCTCTCTCGATATTCTCCTCTCTCGACCGAGGCGACCAAGCGAATCTTCGAAAATGGGCAACCGACGGACGACGAGTGAAACACGAAAACGAAGACAAGCACGAAACGGTTTCCGCTTTCGAAGGACTTCCGATTTCGAGGAAGGACGAAATGGAGACAATTTTCGCGAACGAAGAGCGAGCAGCCGCACGGGCAGTGGTCGCTCGATTGCGTAACCCCGTTTGGGCTCGAGGCATCGCCATTCGCGAATTACGTCACAATTTCGCCGGTACGCGTACGTAACCGGAGGGGCCCGACCGCCGTGCTCGCGTCGACTCGCTCCCAACGACCGGCCGACCGTTTTCGCTTCTCGTTCCTAAGAACGAACGGACGCGTTTGCTGCAATGTAGCTCAGTTTTTCTTCCAAGTGAACGCACGGAAGTACATAGGTACGAATATAATCGTCGTAAAAAGACGAACGAACGAGTTACTGCGATGAAATTTATTTTTTTCGAAGTGAACGCACGTAGTAGCACGAAAGTACATATATATATATACGAATATTTTCATCGTAAAAAGACGAACAAACGAGTTACTGCGATGAAGTTCATTTTTTCCGAAGTAAACGCACGTAGTAGCACGAAAGTATATATATATACGAATATAATCGTCGTAAAAAGATGAGCGTAGCGTATTTCGTGGAAACGAAGACGCGTGTTCGCAAATAGGTGAGTAAGTGCGAGTATACTCGCGAAAGAACGAACAAACACGATATACTTAACGCGGTTGCTTTGCCGATCGCGCATGCTCGACGCGTTGGAAATAGAGCTCCACTGTGGGAGACAGATAAGAAACAAAATAAAGTCACACGCGTATGTATATTCGTATATGCACGTATGTGTGTGTTGAGTGAATACGTAGACGAGAAGAGGTCGTAGGTCGCCTTTGCTTGTCTTCGGGGCATCAGCATTGCTAATGCCACCGTACGAGCAGTGACGTTCGCAAAACACGCGGCACCCGATGCTTTTGATTTTCGAGCCTTTGTCTACCTTCGACAAACCAGCCTTCGTAGTCTTCCTTCCTTTTAACTTACACGCTGTTCTAATTATGGTTCTTCGTATTATACTTTTCCCTTCAAGACTACCCAACTTCGATATTCAATGATGATTCGTTCTTTATCTTCTTACCTTTCCTTCGTACTGCCTTTTTTGTAAACAGTACTCAATCCTTCCCTGATCTTTATACAGATATTATTGGAAGGTAACCAATATCGATAAGTGAAAATGAAAAAAAGCCGACCATCGATAGCCAACTTATTGTATTGGCAACAATAAACGTATCCTTAAAAGAAAAGAGGAAAAGAGTATAAATATCGATAGGGCGGGTAGTCTTTTCTTATATTTTCTTTTTTATATACTCTACTCCATCCCTTACCCGATCGGTATGCAGATATTATAAGAATGCAACCAACAGTATCGATAAGTGAAAATGAAAAGAAGTCTACCATCGAGACTACGCCAGCTCGAGCAGAGCCTTTGGCCTGTTTTTAACACCGTACATATTGTTATCTTTTTTTTAAGGTTTATCGTAGCTTAACTGTAAATGTATTGTATTGGCAGGAATAAACGAATTGTTAACAAAAAATACTTTTATTGCCATCTTTGCTTTACCATGGCCACCAGACCATTAGCTTAACACCTGGAACTTTCATCTGGTAACTCCATACGATCGGTGTGAGCATCGACCGTATTGCGATCCATTCAATTACATTACGATGCCAGGGTAGAAACTGGCTCGATGTTTCGTCGTAATCGCAAGCACGAACGAAGAGTCATCGCGATAATTCGCTGCAACCAGTCGGGAGAGAAGCGTCGTCCCTCGATTTCCCACGACGTTCCTATGCGTTCGTGCGACGATCTTTCGATAAATCGACGATCGGCAGCCACTCTTCTGCCTGGCTGTCCGTCCATGTGCCCATCGAGCAGCCGGCGAACGGCACGAAAAGTCGAGATAACCATCCGATAATTTACGATCGATAAGTGGCCACTACCGAACTGACTCTCCGCGCTGTCATCTTCTCCATCTTCGCTTTTTTTTTGTATTTCTTCTTCTCTTCGACGGTACATTCGAAAAAGAAATCTTTTTTTTTGCGCCATTACCATAGAATCGACGTTATCTTTATTGTTGCCGCCGTCTTACGCTTGATTAATAAATGTATTCTGTCGCGTTTCGATAAAAACGCGAGAACGATCTTACGAGTTCGTAGAGACAGAGAGAAAAGAAGTGTAATTTCCATGTCTCGATCGACTAGACGACGTGACGCAATTTTTTTTCTTTTTTGCATATGCATTACAAAGATCGTAAGACCGATTTTTTTCGAGACTTGTGATTTTCTCCTTCTTCGTCTTTTTTCTTTGTTCGACGTTTCGTCATCCATCGGCTTAAATAGTTAATCCCCTCGAAGAACGTCGCGTACCTCTTCAGATAGTAGAGCAACGAAGGCGCGTCAAATGGACGATTCGATCGAAGATGATCGACTCGCCGCAAGAAGCGCGACTCGATTCGAAAGAGTGCTCGCGATATGAGGTCTCTCGAGATCTTATACAACATCGAGAAAAGCAAACGAGAATCGAGAAAAAGAAGCGCACCGACGAAGGCGTTATCGCTTTGATAAGAGCTGAGATAGAAAAAATAACTTTGCACGATAGCGAAAGAAAAATTTTACGACGGGAGGCGTTAATGGCGCCTGCTGTTTTTACAATTCTCAAGTATGAATATCGCGCAATAACGGTTGTCATGGTTTTTTTTTGAGAGATCGTTTCGTCTTGTGCGACAGAGTACGATCGATTCGAACGAACAATTACGCCGCCTTTACCGAGAAGGTCATCGAACGTTAGATATTTGACGAATTTTATCGTCGTGGTAAGTCCAGGCCTTGGATTAAAAAGTTGTAAAGAAAAAGAAGACAAGGTTTGCATTCGTCCTCCGAAATTATTTACGATTAACGAGTGCGTTGCGCAAAATCGTTAAATTCGGTGATAAAGCTTTCAAGAAATTTCCTCACTTTCGACATTAATCGCGTACATACGCAATCAGAAGGACGCCTTTTCTCGAAACGAAAGGGAAGAAAAGAAACGAACGACGAAGATGCTTCTCTCGAGTCCTCGCCACTGAGTTCCATCGAAATGCGTCAGAAAATTTGTTGACCGGCCATCGAGCGGGTCGAAAAAAAAAGTACGCAGCCAATGACGCACGTACAACGAAAAAAAGGAAGAAGAAGGGAGAACGTAGGATGGAATAACCTTTGCGCACTGATAAAGCGTCTTCGAAAGGAGAAACGATTCGACAACGACGCGATTCAACGACGAAGTTTCGCGTTTGAGCCCAAGGACGATCGAAAAGACATCGTCGTCGACGTCGTCGTTTTCCCGCTACGACGAAATCCAAACTTTACACGGCGAGGTGAATGCGGGTTCGATGACGTCGCGTGCTCGTAAACACCTGGAAACAAGTTATCTCGCGCGATATAGGACGCGAGAGTCGGCGTACCATCGCGAATACGCACCACGCGTCTTTCTACCTGCGTAAGAGCTGCGAGGAATCGTCGCGCTTACGAGTAGATGCAAAAACAACGATGTCGCTTCTTTCGTCGACCAAAGATTTCCTTCGTCTTCGACGTCGTTGACCGACAAAATCTTTCCGACAGTGCGATTAGGTGCGCTCTCTACGATTCTTCTTTTCTATTGATTCGTTTTTCCGACTTCTTAATGGCAGGAACAAATTTATTTCTCAATTATGATTGAGAAGTAAACGTAATGCCTACGAGACTGTCGATGTCGTCGTGCGAATTAAGTAGCTTGGTGGATTAGAACATCGCACGCAAAATGCGATTACACGGGTTCCGATTCCGACTCTCGATTTTTTTTATGAGTATTTCGTGTGCCGATTCTAAACCTAAATATTTAAAAAATCTCAATCGGTTAAAATTCTTCTTCTTGATCGCGTTGATGATTTGAGAGCGACTCGTAATAACTTTCGAGAGGTATGAATTTATCTTTGCATCGACAGCTCCTTATTGCAGAGGTAAAAA
>JAITYT010000204.1:575201-587629 GCA_025433975.1 Liostenogaster flavolineata | reverse complement strand
TTCGAGCTTTTTCGTTAAAAATCGATGCAGAAGCGTAAAATAACCGGTTTCCACGTAGTTTAAGCCAATAAAACCGATTAACGATCGATCGATGATTCTCATCTCCATTATGATCATCGTCGTGATCCTCATCCTGTCTTTGCTCGACATTTCGGCGTCACTGTAGATACTGTCAATGATTCCACTTGCATTTATTCGCCCTTTCTTCCACTCGAATATTTCTTCTCATCACGAGCCAATGGGCGCAACTTGAGTCACGTGCGTCTTTCGCGAAGTAAGATCTCGCGTTGCTGATCGATCGCGACGAAGGTCGCGCGATCCCACGAGTAGCCACCATCTGCATCCAATTGGCCCCTCGAAGAAGATGCAGAACGTCTCTGGCCTGTGATCGAGCGCGTTGCATCGTATTATAGTCTCGCGCGCGGCGTAACGCGCGTAGATTCGCGTTCTACGTTCTAAGGCCGCTGCTAAATCGTAGATCTCCGCGACCTCGATCGTGATTTTGACGCGGTGCATCGTCGCGCGTCGCAATGTCGCGACCGAACCGTGAGTGAGATCGCGACCATTTCCTCCTCGCGATATCATTTCATGTCTTTCGCGAGAAATAAAATTCTCACTTGAAACGTGCCGCTGGAGCATACCTATTATTAAATTGGGACATTCAAAACTGAGCAATTTCAAATAAGTGTTCATGGAACTGCACGCTTCATAACGAAGCCACCTGCTTCTATAACAGGTCGATGCAGGTAGTTTATTCTCTTCTCCTCCGACTTTTAGTTCAGACGATTGTAAAAACCACGTTATTTACGAGAGAACGTATGTCGAATTCGATGTCGCGATTTTGTCAGCGTCCTGCGGCAATTTTGAGCTAATGGCGTCGGACGCCAGCACCGACATTCGTTATTTTATTCCGAAGTTGCTCGGAAAGCAACATTCTCGCCTATCGATCCGAGCATACCGTAGATTTTCTGACCCAGAAAGAGACGTGAGAAATGATCCAGCGTGCAGGAATCGTGCTACGAAAGCGAGAGAGAGGGAGAGAGAGAAGTCAGTCGGGTGGCGATTGGTGCCGAGGAGATCGCGACAAGTAGCAAAACGACTCGAGATAAACGTCCAACGCGCTTGGTTGCCTCATCGCCGATAAACGCGCGCGACTATTAAGGATCTACGATTAGGACTTTGTCGGGCGACAAGCTCAGCCCGATAAACCGACGAAACTCGAGAAATTGCCTTTTCCTCCCGTACGAGGGAGATTCTAGAACGTGCTCCAAGCGAGACGGTTCGACCGTTCGAACGAATTTTTCAATCGGATGCGGTTATTTCGGGCGAACACCTGCCTCGTGCGAATTTCACCGTTGCAAACTTCCCGTCGCATCGATTCAATCTCAACCTGATTTTTCTCTAGCATTCCCGACACTTTCGGCATTTCTGCAACGATATTTAAGAACCAAGTAATAAGACTAGGTAAGAAACGTTCGTACGATTAAAACAGGAATTATTTATCAGCAGCGAAAGACAACGGAATGGAGAATTAACACGTTTCGTGCCACGCGAGTCGTATATGCCCCGCGTTGAAATTCATCGTCCAAATCGTTACTTCCGTTGTATTTTAATTCTAGACAGGACATCGTCGTCTAGTGTAATACATCTGAGTCTATTTTTACACACGGTGCATTCGTATCGTGTGCAAAGAAATCGTGAACGAAGAGTCATAGAAGTATCGACAATGTTTAAAATCTTTATCAAATAAATAGAAATTTAAAAATAAGTTTATTATCAAACATGCACTCGCCGAAGAATACCTTATTTAACAAACGCATAAAAAAAGTTAATTTTTAGAAAGGGGAAAAATAATATATTGGGGAGGGGGAGTATCACGGATTTTAGCAGTAAATATCACATAACATCTTTCTTATTTGTGAATGAACTTTGTTTTAAATATGCTCTGAAACATAATCCTTCAAACGCCGCTTGGTACAACACGATGCGATGGATATTTCCAGAGTTATGCGACCCTAAAGCCATCTGAGCGTAAAAACCCACAATACTTTTTCCCCAACCCAATATTTGCCTGTATTTCGTGAACGATATCATAAATAAAACGTACGAAAGAAAATCGTGTAAAAGAATACCATATAAAGAGACATCCAGGTGTGCAAGATCGATGACGGGTGTGTTCGATCTCGCGTATGAATCGACACGACAACGCATACCATCAACGTCACTCACGTAATTACAAGTTAAAACGGAAAGCGTTGATGCAACCCTCTCGCTCTCGAATATATTGTACATTATCCTCGTGCGTTAATCGTCTCTTTTTCTTCGTACTTTTTATCGTCGTTGCGCTCCATACGAAAGAAAACAATTCACGAGGCCGTCCGTCTCGTTTTCTCGTCCAAGAAGCTACCGACAGAACGATCTCGACCGATCGCCGATCGGCGATTGCACGACAACGCTTCGAGGCAAGCTTTACGACCGGTTACACCGCGATAAGGCGGCTGTAACGAACGATGTCGTAACGGGCGAAGAGACCAAAGCGAATCGTGAGCGAAACGCGAACGAGCCGGCCGCAACTTCCAGCCAGTTCCTCCGTAAGGACGCCATAGACGCCTTCGTCTCTTGGTAATTTTCTTCTCCGCCTGGCGCTTTAAGAGCGTAAATATTCTTAACGATCATAGCTTCATTTAACGGACGAACGGCCATAGCGGCGTCAACGACAGTTTCGCAACGATTAGGCGCTCGACGCTCGTATCTAACCGGAAATACGCTTTCCTAACGGAACGTTTCGGCGATCGTCCGCCATCATAGATTCCTCCGACGAGGCGTTCCTTAGCCGCGCTCGAAATCGAAAGGTCGCTCGAATCGACGCGCATCGACACGTAAATTACGAGCGAAAAACGAGAAACGTACCGATCGCGTCTTTGGAAATCATTTCCACGTAATGAAACGTAACGGATCATTTTGGAGCTTGGACGAAGCGTGAGGGAACGTGTCGCCGTTTCCGGCATTTTTATTTATTCCTGCGATATTGCCACGCGTCCGATCTTACGGATTTTATTAATAATTTCATCGATTTCGAATTTCGTGGAAAGCTTGAAAATTCTTTATCATTTCTGCATTTCGAAGATTTATATCGTAAAAAGTCTAATCATTTTTTTCGATTCTTCGAAACGGTGCCTTTCGAGCAACATTTTCACTATTCTTACCGTCGCTTTCGAAGGAGATGGGAGACGCACGTAGGTAGAGCCACGGTAACTCTATAACGTAAGCGTGCCAGTTGGTGGCAAATTTGCGGATGCGTGCAATTGGCGTTGCCTATGCCCTGCGTGTCCAGCTTCGTACGTGCGCCTACCTATACTCGTATATACGAACATTGTACGTTATACATACGCATAACGTGCATATTATGTGTACATAATATTACGTGCACATGCGCATACGCGCGTACGTACGTGCGTGTGGGTATCGGTGCGTATCGTGTCTACGTACACGCATCCGAGAGCGCAGCGGCGTGGCCAATCGGCAGCTATGAAGCAGTTAACTTAATATAGGCGCACTCGGAATATGTGCCATCGACGACCTCGAGAGGCCTTCCCTAGGTCAGTGCTAATTCCGCCGAACCGAAACGCTCTTCCGAATATCCTGTCGAGTTTTCTCCTCGAGGAAGAACATTTTTTTTTGTTCGTCTTCTCGCCTTTTCCACATTGCGACGATTCGATCTTATCGTTTTTTCGAAAATCTGACTTCGACTTTTTCTTCTTTTTTCCCTCGAGTACGCGCTTCTTGTTCGTTTCTCGTTCTGTCGCTTTTCTCTCTCGACTTTCTTCGCTTCTTTGCTCGTCGAGAAGGAGAAAGAGAGGAGAGAAATCAATTCGTCGTCGAAGCGCTCGTCGCACGCGTCACCGGGCGAACGCGTTTTCGTTCGAGGCTGGCGCGTTTTGCCCGATGAAACGGCAATTTATCAATTGCAGCGATAGGCGCGCGATGCACCACGCGACGTAACAACGTTACCAACCGGACAAGATTTAAGCTAGTAAGGTTACGAAGAGGAACCTGCCGCTGTTTCCGCGTGAAAACGACGACGCGTCGACGGAGCGATAATTCGTGCAAAATGCGCTTAACGGAAGTTAGGTAAGAATACGTATCCAAGACGAGTAGGAAAAAATGTAAGATCTCGACATCGCGTTGCACGAGAAGACGAGTTCAAGAACAAACTCGGCGATAAGCGAGGAAAATTGTTCGATACCTGATTGAACACGTAAAACACGTGAAATGAGGTCGAACCTGCGTGATTGCACTGCGATACAGATAACGTTTAAAAAACAATGCTGAGAAAGAACGAAATAATTCTAAAATTAAGCGGCTGATCCTTTCTCGTATCTTCGAATGACGTAACAGTGGAAAAGTTACGAAAAACGAGTTACACGCGTTACGCGCCACTTAATCTTCCTACGGAGTTTCGTCGTGACTGGAGAAACTCCCATTAATCTCGGATAGCTCTTATCTATAATCGATGGCTCCGTTTTGATCGAGGCTCTATCGTTAAAATCGTATTTTATCGGTATCTCGAAGTGACTGGAGCAATATCGTTTCCCTTGACATCAACTGCGCGCCACTGGGGAGCCACGAGATTCGAGGAAACGCTCGTGACGACTTTTTTCATGGGCGCAATTCCTTCCAACGTATCCATTCTTCTTCCGACGCGCTTACAGTGTCGCGAACTCCGGCGCTCCGCTTGAACGGAGAAAGCACCTCGATAGATGGTTCGAACGTCGGTTGAATTCGCGCGAACGGAGACGAGGACGTTCTCGAAGGTCGCGAGATGGCTGTTTCCTCGCTTGGGCTTCTTCGACGTGGTCGTGTCCTGGTCGGAGGCCGATGGAGAAAAGAGGACGAGAGGGAAGAGGAAGAGGGCGACGTGGACTCTGGCATCCACGTTACCTCGTAACGCGATTCACGACGACGTGCTATCTTTAGTCGACGGCCCCATCTCTCAACGACTCGACGTCTCTAGATGTCTCTCGTTACGAGCAAACCCTCAACTGGCAAAGTACGAGCCCATTTGGCTGGGGCGTCTCGTCGCGTAGATGCACGACGACTTGCGTAACTCGTACGTGACGCTCGGCAACGACGTCGCCGACACGCGCGGAGATCGAGCGGCAGTTCGTCGATCGTGCTGGATCGAATCGACCGAAACGATCGCCTTCCAGGCAGGGAAACGCTTTTCCGCGAGACGCGGACGATTCTTTCATCGACGAGCCGAGAAGGCCGTCACGTTCCGTATACAATTCTCTTTAAAGCGACGCCGAGGCCTCGTCGCGACAGAAATACCGCTAAAAACGAACGCACTTATCCTATCAAGCCACCGATCCCGCAAATTTCGCGACCATCGTCCGTCGTATACGTGCGTCGAATTCGCCAAGCTCCTTCACCTTCCACGCTCCGCCAAGCAGCTGGCGCACTTTCGTCGAGCAGGTGTTTCGTCCGAATTCTCCGTGGAATCCAGCCGCCCTGGCCACGTGGCCAGGCCGCCGTCCACTCGCTCGTGGATCCTTTCTTCTCCTTTCACGCGTCGACTCGCGCTTCCGAGGAAGACGAGAGACGACGCCGCCGCCGCTCGGACCTCCACCTTTCTTACTTACGACTTGACGCTTCGATCGTCCGACTTTTGCTCGGATCGTGGACGAGAAAGGCAGTCGATTCGAGACGAATAGAATCTTTTTTTAGAATTTTTTTACAAATAAAATAAACATATTTTTATAAACTTTTCGTATTATATTATAATAATTATCAATTCTCTACTGATTTTGCGGTAAATGGAGAAGCATACGAGATGCCGTCTGTGTGCTTGAGATAGTACTTAGAGAGAGAGTTTAAATTGAACCCCTCGATCTTAACGAAATATAAAGAAGAAATTGGTAATGATAACTAAATCTTTCGCAAAACAATATTACGCGTAAAAAAGCTTCGTTAATTTAAACAATCGGTTTTCAATCGTCGAAACCAATATTTTCATATTACTTTCGATGGAGTGAATTCATCACAAGTTTTTAATGGCGACCGAGTTTCAACTGCACTTTTATATAATATGAAGTAGTTTTACTCTTACGTAAACTCATCTCGTATTTTTGTTATTGGAACAAGCATTCGACCAGTGCGATTAGTCTTTCTCAAGCTTCGCTCGCTATCGTTTCGTATTTAACACGCGATTGGGTTCAAACCCTCACGTTTACGCGTTCATTCGTCGAAGGCCCGTTTACACGCTTCGTAAAGCCACGCCAAAACCGATTTTGATCGTATTCGTGTTCGAACTACCGACGAACAAGCCTACTCCCCTCTTCCTCGAATTTTCGTTCGCCACGTTCGCATCGATGTCGTCATTCCAACTTGTCTAATTATGCGAATTCGTCGCATCGGCTTCTTTTCTGACCCGACAACTGACCCAAAAGTCGTCACGCGAGAACATACTCTGCAATTTTCACACGGATTGCGACAACGATTGCGTCATTTCCTTCGACTTTCCTTTCTGTTACATTGACAAGACGATTATCCGAAATTATAGACAAGATTTTGGTATGTTGCATGAGATTTAGAAACGATTGCGGTATCCATTTATCGCACGAGGAGCTTCGAACCGATCGATTAGCCTTTTCGTTCTTAAATTAGCTTCGTTCTACGAGCTCTTCGACGTCTTTGATTTTCTGCAGGCTTTCATCGAGCTAGATGAGTCAGATTAGTTCAGATAAGAGGCGGAGGGATGCTGGAATTATCCTCGTTACGGCAAACGACTTTGCAATGTCAGGATCGACAGGGACGAGAGTCGCGTAATTTCTCTCGACTCACCGTCGATCAAGGAACTTCTCTCCTACGAGACGAAAGTAAAGGCGATTCCAATGATCGAGACGCGTCTCGTTCGAGCTCGAAGTCGACATGCGTCTTGTCGATCGCTCGATGAGATCGAGATACACCAGCGGGATCGTGAGATGCAAGAAACACGTGCCTTCTCGTCCTTTACGTCGAGTCGAGATAACTAGGGACGACGATCGTCTTGTCGGTGACACCTTCGAGCGCGCGATACGTATTTCATTCGTTTGTACGTTCCACGCGATAGTTAGTTACTCGACACGACGCATAGTAGGGCCAAATCGCAAAAAACGTAGCCAAAAATACCGAAGGAATTCCGAGTTAAATGAAAATTGGCATAAAACTGTTTTTAAGGTCGCTCATTACAAATCCAAGGTCTAATTATCCTGAAAAGAATGGCTGATCCAATATAGTGGACGCTAAGATTAAAAAAGCGAAATTGAAATCGAATTATTAGAACGTTAGACACAAGGCTCAACTTTGATATTAAATTACTTCAAATTTATTCAATGTAAATCTTTTTTCTGTCATTTAAACGCATTAGACATTTTTCTATCCGTTTTCGTTATAAAAGTTCCGAAACTTAAAACATTGTTTCAAGCATCGATCAGCATTTCGCGATTTGACTCCACTAAGCGACGCAAGTGCAAATGCACTCAAAGATCCACTGTCGTTCGTTTGATGAGACACCGTTCGCGCCTTCATTTGCATCATCCTCGATTATACTGGCCGATGACAACAGCGAAAAGCTCGTCGCGTGTTCCACCAATCGTAGAAAGAAGGAAGATGTTGATCGGTTTGGATGTTCGAAAATGGATATGAAACGAAGAAACTACTCAAAACCAAAATTGGTCAACTGTCACGCGCGTGACAATCATCGTGTGGTATCTGGTAAGTTATTTTTACACGGTCGACGACAGTACTCGACGTTTTCTTATCTCAAGAGTGATCGGATTAGCTAGCATTCTTTTGTCTACCTAGTAATCCATTCGCAAGCACAGGCGAATCCTGGATTCAGGATGTTGAATCCAGGAATTCAGCGTCATGACACAGCCTCGTGCAAAAATTAAAGGAACTAAAGATAATTACAAATACTCGACTTTAATTTAGGATTGTAATTATTCTTACGAAAGATTCAAAAGAAATGAAATTATAATTTATTGAAAATTAAGCAAAATATCAAACGTGATTTTCTTCGAGATTCTTTTTATAGCAAATTACAACAAACTAGAACAAGTCGGACAATAATGTCGAATTTCTTATCGAATATTTTTCTTTGTGATTTTCTCGTTTCGTCTCCTCGATAAAAGTAAAATGATTTCTGATAAGTTATCAGATTATTCTTCTCACTGGCGCAATTATTCAGTTTGCCTGTTACTTATGTTAAATCAAAAAAGACGTTTAGTCCCTTAAAATTCCCATTGGCAAACACGACGAAGCTCATACTCGTGTATGATGCTTCTGCACGTCGATCAATTACCTAGGACGAAAGATAAATACTCACAAAGAAATAATGGAACTTCAAAAAACGCAAATGCTCAAAATAGAAATGGTAATAGAAATGAACCAACGTAAAATTTAGGCCTTTCAGCAAACCGGTTAAGCGATCGAAAACGCACGGTACGTATACGACGAAATTCAACGTGCGCGCACAATCGTGCTATCGATGAATCACGGTACATCCAATATGGCGTGCTATCACGCGCGCGTAAATGGTATGAAGGTGCCTGGAATGTTATTTTTATGCAATTAACAACGTTATGCAGCGTTAAGCGCTCTTTAACTCGAGCGTGACCAGATTAAAAGGCAAGAATACGAAACGACGTACGATCGTTTCGGGCTCTGTTCGATTCATCGCAATGAAAACTGCAAAGACGAATCGAAAAAGTCAAGGAATATCACGAAATTAACGAAAATGCGAGTCCGATTACGTGGAACTTGTCATCGTCGAAACCTTGATGACGACATCGTCGCTCACCGACGATGAACCTCGAAGACGTAAATAGAATTTGAGATTTTTCTTGGAAATTGAGAAACAAAGACCATCCTTGTTGCCGTCGGTCCAACGAACGCGAACCCCGGTATCTCGACAGAAACTACATCTTTCATTATCGAATATAGTATATAATAATTGCATCGCGAGTACCCGCGATAGCCGCTGCACTTTCCATCTTGGAATTCTCTCGACGCTTACGACTAACGAGGACAGGAATTATTCGAGGAGTGATTCGCACGTTTTCATCGTTCTCGGAAAACATTCGAGATCGAAGTTCGGAGAGATCATTGAAGAACTCGAGCGTCTCTTTTATATACGTATTAGGAGAACCAGGAAGTAAATCATTATATCGTAATTTAACGTTGAACTTATTTAAAAAAGAACAATTGCTCAAAACCACGAAATATTGTAGAATTTTCGTCATTTTTGACGAACTTTTTTAAACTACTTCGTAAATTTTTGTCCACCGCGTATGGATAGACATGTACTCAAGTTAGATCGTGTAAAAATAATTCCAAAAATTTTGGTGCCTCTAATATTTTCGACGCTTGTACCGTAAAATGTTGACGAATTCGTGACACCGACAATGTCAATGTCGACCGATTTTGAAGATTAGGATTTTTAGAATTGGTTACGAGTGTCGTTGAATTTCGATTCGATCGTTACTCGTGTTTTTGTTAAGGACGAATTAAATCACCTCAAATATAAGATCAGAATGGTAAGAGATACGAATAGCAAGGAATTCCAGAGAACCGGTTTATATTGCATGTTTTCGTACAACTTCCTCTGTCTTCGAGTTTTGTTTCTTCAGATCTTTGAAAAAAATCAATCGGTTTTAATGAAATTTTTTTTTCACCGTTTGCTTATCACTTACGCGTATTTCGCGTTGCGAAATTGACGTAACGCAATTTCAACGATTCCAAAGACAAATGTTTGAAGAGGAACATTAAAGCGAAAGGTTAAAGGTCTGTCTTTAATAATCATGACGTCATTTCACTCAAATTATTATCTTTTTTAAAGGTCGCTTTTGTTTCGAATTCTTAAAATCACGAAAGAAAAGAAGAGCCTAATTTGAATTCATATTAAAAATCCAAATTGCACGTAGAATCTTTCATTTTGTTAAAGGTAATTTTAACTTTGGAAAATCAATTGATATTTTCGGCCAGCTTTACAAAATTTTCCTTCATTAAGCGACGTTTCAAAATTCAATCGTAACAAGACATTGTATTCGTTTATCGATTCGTGCACGATTAAGAATGTAAATTTCAAAGATCGAAGTTTGAATCTGAAAGACTGCCGTGTTCAACAAGTTGACCGCCACGTTCGTCACACATAACCTCAGATTCTTTTGCCTATGATGTCATAGGATGATAGGTGAGCATTAATAACCGGACTTCAAATATTTATAATTGAAAAGATTGAATGAACATCGCCAACCAACGAATTTTAAATATCGTAGCTGTTTAAACAATGACCACCAGCACAATAAATGTTGTACGGATAAACAGATATCTGTTATCTTATGTGATCATATTTATTATTATTTTGTCATTACGCGCTTAGAATAATGAAAATGCCTTTGCTCTGAACAAAACACGTGAATTTAACTGTCGATCTCTGATCACTCGTCGTGACCTCGCGATACTCGAGTGTCGGATATTGCGCGATCCAGGACGTAAGACAGCAAGGGAAGAAACATTATCGCGCAATCGTCTCGCAGAAAACGTAATAACGACGACACTGAATCCTGCACTTAATTTCGCGCGTTGACCTACTTTCTTCGTCTCGTGCCAGCGTAATCTTATACGTCGAAATATCCTACTGATCGTATCGAAAAAATATTTGCAAATTAAATGGATATTTAATTTGCATCTTCATTAAAGAGGCGTTGTGACAAGCTAAATCTACAGGTAAAAATTAGAGAACCTATCGATTGTTGGATTATTGAATCCTGTTAATTAGCTTCGCAAGAAGTTAACAAAAAATCCTATTCAATTACATACATTGCGATTATTCTAATCGTGATAATGATTATGCGCTGATGATGATCAACTGCATCCTAAAGGTGGCTATGGTAGCTAGTCAAAATATTCCTTTAATCTTCTAAGAGCGAGGTATTTAAATCCACTTTCGTCAATGGATGGATTTAAATCGCTCCGCGGGATTTAATTTGCCCTTTCGCGTAAAAATTATCGTAGTTGCCGTATACTCATATAATACTAATTTCTGCTACTCGATATTACAATTATAAGACTTTCGATGTATCGAACATTTAGTTTCTTCGGTTGCTACATCGTCGATATATCGGACGTTAGTCCTTAGAAGATTGATCGAAAGCTCTGATCGCGCTTAACCCATTTCCTTAAACGACGACTACAGTGGTCATATTTATTTCTGATAAAATAAAAAGTGACAAGTTTATCGAGTAAAATCCCTGTACATGTTATCGATAGATAGCGATAATTCCTAAAAAGGAATTTCATGTTATTGATTGCATCATGGCGTTGCAACCGAACCGATCGTACTCTTTTCGATTAATTATCTTTTTACACGTAATAAAGAATAATGTAATTCAAATAAATAAAATATATACTTTTCCTCAAATTAAGGACTTTCGCATTATCTATCATTTTATTTGAAATACAATGTACAAAACCAATGACTTATCAATACTACAATCATTATTTGCACACCACATCTTATTTTTTGCCCTGAGAGACAAATGGCGGCTATAACCATCATAATTTCATACAAGGATTAGGAATCATATCAACGAACACTTACGAGTATAAACAATGTCTTTTATTCTCGTTTTTGCTAGCAACATATAAATGAGTTGCATTTTGAAACCGATTAGAAAAAAAATTTATGCGTCAATCGGTTACGTGTTCGGCTTGATATTTCCGGCCTAACCGACATTCTTTTAGTTTATCGATCTTGACGACACATTTGACAACTGCGTAATATTCGAATTAACGATAATAGGGAGAAGCAATAATTCAAGCGACGAAACGATTGTACCGAATCGTACCGAGCGTCAACGTAGTGACGTCAAGTCTGTGAAAAAAAATTTGTTAAAATCGACGTCCTCCAAAAGGAAACGTTTGACCACAATTTACGAAAGGCGAGAAAGAAGCTCGAGAAGACGACCTTAATCTCGCAGGAACTGCAAAAGTATCGGTCGCAAGCTGCTCGTGGCGGAAGAGATCGTTATCGTCACGAAATTCTCGAAGCGCCGATCGCTTTGAAAGACGCGCATATCCCGCGTGGAACGCATGAAACGATTTTCCCACGGACCTTATCGGACGTGGAAACTCGCGTGACGAGCTAAGAGCGCCGAGGTTCCGCTTTTACCGAATTAACCACCGTACAACTAGTAACGGGCACGATAAAGTGACAGTACCGCGCTAAGGTATTACGTTACGCCCACGTCGCTTGGCGAACCATGTTACCGCGAGAATGTTAAGCGTTAATGGCTCGACTTCCCGGACACGACGAGTTTCGACGAGCGTACAGCTGAATCGTCGCCTGACAATGACATTGCCGTCTCTGTTGCGTCCAGAGTCTG
>JAITYT010000204.1:563252-575099 GCA_025433975.1 Liostenogaster flavolineata | reverse complement strand
CTCTCTCTCTCTCTTCGGATCATCGAAAGATTCCATCGTGAGTCTCGTTCTTCGTCTTAGATTTTAAGTTCGATGCAATGACATTTTTCTCGCGGTTGAAATTAATTTATCGTCGACCTCTCCGATTGAACCGCTTGCCTTTGATAAAATAACGCGTTTCATCGTGGAACAATTTGAATTTCGTCTATTAGCATTAATCCCATTTTATCTCATTTATTTCCTCATTTACTTTCTCCGAAACTGAGACTGAAATACGCGTAACATTTACGTATATGCGATGCGAAGTAACAAAGTCGATGAATTTGGTAGAAAATATTGAATGCTATTATGAAGTTAGGTATTGCACATAGACGATGGAAAATTGTTTGCTCTAGGTGATTCCATTATCGTTATCGTTTTAACGTTACGTAACGTTAACGATAAGATAAAAAAAAATTCTTTTTGATACTTACGAATCAGTGTAAGTAATCTTTGCAGTTCGATAAAATACGAAAATCAGAAACTATTAGGTTGGTAACTAAATGATTGCAGATATTGCCCATAGATTGTTTAGGTAAAATGCGCAATTACTTAGTTGCCAACCCAATAATACAATTATCAAAGTAGTTTTTATAACGTAGGAAGGTACACAACGCGTAACTTTATGCAGATTTAAAAAGTCTGCACTTCTCCCAATTTTTGTCGCGACTCGTTAGAACTCGTAACTTTGAACACAACGGACGGCGCAAACGAATTAACCACCTCGAGTAATATGGGGATCCTCTGATAACGGATTGCCGGATGAGCGACATATGTATATAGTATGCAGCACTTAAAGCCAAAGCGAATATTGGAAAGGATCGGACATGACCATTAAACACTACGTATTCCGCATTCCCGTCGTATTTAATTAAAAGTTGGAAATATCTGTGTGTTTTTATTGTGATTTCAGCGAAACATTGCCACACTTTGGTATATCTCCTAATACTGTCGTTCGATGAAGCAATCAAATACGACGTAACTGAATTAAAAATTGTATAATAAAATGCATGATTTAACGCAACTTCTACTTTGAAGTGTTCCAGATAGAAAACGATCTAAGTGGCCTCATTAGAAACAGAATATTTAGAAGCAGAAAATTCTTGTACGAACGCAATTGGATGCGCATCGATATTCGAAACATTCCAAATTTTTCACCTAGAACCATGAAGTTACGAGCTTCACAGATTTTTTTCGAGTCAAACTCCAAGGAATTTTTTCCCGTTTTATAGTTCAGGGGCCACTAACAAAGGGTCCGTTCTCCGTCCTATCAGAAACGCCAGATGTACGGTCGAGTGTACGGAAACTAAATTGGGAATGGTCGTTTTCATTCGGTTCATCGTACGAATTCAGAATTATTAAAACTTTTAGGGATTAATTTCTCTTCTGTGATATTTTCTGAAAGCTGAGTGTTTTCTGTGCACAGGAAGTGGTTAAAAATATTCGAATAATAGAAAGATCTAAAAAGGCTAATCGTAAGTTTATATAAAGCGTGGGTCGGACAGAGAGAAAGTGCGCGCATTAGAGTCGAAGATGATACAGAATTGACAAAGACGAATGACGTTCAGATAGCGTCTTTTTTTTAAAGATAAACTTTATCTAAAAACTATTCGAAATTGTAAATCCTACATATATAATGAGTTTAAAACAATATAATTATGTTTAATTACACTTTAAAGAATATATCCTCTTTTTCGCATTCGATAAAAAAAAATTAATAATACCACGACTAAAAATTCAGGCGAACTGTATCAGAATCTATTTATCGTAACAGATTTGTCGCACCATAGCGCAAAAATAAAAATCGAAAGCGATGACGAAGTGCTTCACTATCTCATAGCAGGGGAATAAAACCGTTCGAGTAGGTACGCATTGCTGCATTGATCGATTTTTGGCGTCAGGCGTCTGATCAAATAGAAAATACGAGTGAAAATAAAAGATCAATGCGTTATATTTGTTCAAGTAGGTTCGTCTAGTGTCTCGCAATCGCGAATGACTTTGCCAAAGTTTCATAAAAGCTGCGCTTACGTCATAACAAGATTGATAATTGTCGAGTCTCGTCGGCTACGTTCTCGTCGCTGCTCCAAAGAACATCGTGCAAAATCGATTCTTTGTTCGCGAGCTGCCATTTTTCGTTCATTGAAACGCGTAGCAGAAGGATCGTTATTTAGGTCGCAATGGATTTCGTTGTGTGCGAGTTCATGCCGTTTTCACCGATTTCAATCGAACGTTCCCGAAATTGCTGTACTTCCTACGTAATACGCAACGTATAAAGTGATTAACTTTTATCTAAGTTTCATGCAATATTCGATATATTTACAAATAATTCGTCTCATTCATTCGAAGGGTCGTTCCTGCTATCACATTTTGAGACACGCTATCCGTTGCGTATTATAAAAGAGTACCGTAAATCTGCATGCTTCCCAACATCGTAGTACAAAGGAATATTTTTGCAATACGATTCGATCGAATCTTAATACGATAGACAATACACGGTCAATAAAGAAATTGATCGAGCCGAGTCGCGTGAGACTAGAGTATCGTAATATTGTTTGAATTGCTTCGAGATAATCGATTGTGTTGAAGAGACATCTAAGACAATAAATGTAATAAAAACTTTATAAATCGAACGTCACGATTAGTCGACGATACTTCTATATTCCAAACAAATATTTAAACTTAACGAAAACAAAAATTCTCTTTCCAATTCGATGAAACGAATGTCCGTACCTTTCTTTTCTTTAAATCGTATGACGTAGTGCGATAAGAGACTTTCAGGACGGACTATCTATTTTAAGGCCACGTGCGTCTATTTTCACACGTCAATATCAACAGTGAATTCAGTCTTCTTCGTTGTTTCCCCAACAAACTACACAAACAATCTCTTTGTCTTCCGTTCTCGATTTTAATGCTCCACTCTTCGAGTTGTTACATACTATTTAGTTCTAACGCCAAATCGTGAATCACCTCTAAAGGTTCCTTTTCCAGTAACAGCAAATTACGAATAATAAGCTTCTCTGAAGTGTAATTATTAACGTTTGATATCGGGTGCTGTCCGAAGCTAAGGAAATTCTCCTTTTACGTCTTGCACTTAAAATCCATCAAACGTCGCTCTATACGTACGCATATAACGCGTACGACCAAAAAAAACGGACATTATCGGGGAAAAATCAATTTCGAGGATCCCAACTACGCTGGTCCAGATAGAAACGACACGATGCGGTAATCTCGTGAACATAGGTAAATACGTATCGTAAGATCGTGAAAAGGAGAATTCCAAGGCAGACACCAGTAAGATCGAAACCAGTCTTACGATTCGATGCCGCTTTAAAAAATTACGCGAGCGAGCCGTAGCAACGAACTCGTTTGGAGCGAAGCGAAAACTCCGTGCGGGCGCTTGCCGGCTGAGAATTCATTCGAGCGAACCGATGACTCAATCGAGAGCGATCTTTTCGCGTGCGCGCGCGCGCGAAGGTAAAGCGAAAACGAGAACGGAAGAAAGGCGAGCGATTTATCGAGTTTGCCGCGTTATAGGCGCGATCGCGCCGATGAACCGATGCCCGCGATACGAATCGGTTCAAGGTAATTAAATTACCTTCGTCGTGGTGGACTTTCACTCGATTTCGCGCACGACGTATCGCTAGGTAGTCGTAGGTAGGTGAGTAGGTAGCTAGTGGTTGGATAGGTGCCGACCTATCCGTCGTTGGACGTGGGTAAGACGCCGCGCCCTCGTCGAACCATCGACGCTCTCCTCGAGCCACGATGCATCGAGAAATTCGACAGAGAGACACGAGATCTTATCAACGAACGTTTTTCTTTCCTGAATGAAAGTCTCGTCCACTCGTTATCTCACGACGCCGAACATAAATGGGATCTTGCAATAAAAAACGAAGGATACGCGTGTCGTGGTAATAATTCGTATTCCTATATTGGAATAAATAAAATTATAAAAAGTTTAGAAGTACATGTGCCACGAAACGATGCAAATAACATAAATATAATAATACGACGACGATAAGGATAATGTAAAAATAATTTGAGTACATTAATAAGTGCGAATATAAATAATAAATAATTGTGAGATGAATTTAGTATTAAAACAATATTAAGAAACACATATTCAAAAGAAAGCATTACTTGTTACAATATTATCGTTTTATCAATCTTAAGGATCCGTTCGACTCGTTTAAAAAAATAAAAAATAAACGATAACATATCGCGTAATTTACCCTCGATTTATAACGTGTTTGGAGAAAATATGGCGGAGCTCCTTTCAAGCTACGAAAGAATGCGTTATTTATCGGGAGCTCGGCGCGATGCGGCAACCGTTTCGGCTCATTAAGAAAACGGATAGCAACGAACAATTATCACCTGCATCTCGATTTACAGTTTTTCGAATCCATGCAAACGCCTAACTGCTGTAATGCGTTTACCTTACCACGAAAACCGCGGTGTGGAGGCGTTAATGCATTTAATCGCGAGGGACTGCAATTTCTCGGTTAAAGCGAATAAACAAGTCCCGACTCTCGATTCTGCCCGGATACTGTTCAACTCGCTCCAGAATACGTATGTACATACCTAAATGTCTTTCGAGTTTAAGAAACGTTTCCCTCGTAAGCTCGTCGTTTCGAGTTGTGCCAAAATAGAGAACGTTCTCTAGTAGCACAAAATATCGCGTATATACCCATATTAAGAAGAGATTTAAATTTCGGATGAAAACATATTCAATACTATTCCGCTGCTAAGGCTATTGCTACTTTGATAAACCACGTCTTCCCAACAGTTATGAAATAAATAAGATACGATCTATTCGTGTGACTCTTTATCTTACGATGATAATAAAAACGGTTCAAGCAAAATTATCTAGAAAAAATAGATATTAACTAATTATCAGCTTAGTTAAAACATTTTTATCAAGAGACATTGAAGAGGCGATGACTTCCCACGAAGACTCTGCTAAGAAAATTACTTCCTTTTTTCTTTTCGTCCTCGTCGGCGAAGATGCGTAGTACCTTGCTGTCCAAATGACATCCGACGCAACACTTTTTTTCCTTTTTCTCTTACTTACGTATTTTTGGTCCTGGCGCGTTCCAAAGATGTAAACTCGTGACGTTTGCATCCTCAAATCCGTTACTCGCCTATCAAAGGTATTCGATTCGTATAAATTATGACGATTGACTGAATATTTTCCCTCCTATGTACACGCATGGTCTCGTACACTTGCAGAAATATTTCATTCGCGTTTCTTATTAATACATTCTACGTCAGCTTAATTTCAGCCGTCGTAAACCTGAATACCGGTGGATGTATTGCCTACATACCGAAATAAAATTTATTTTATTGTCAATATACAAAATATGTATAAAATAGTATTTTATATTCGAAAGAAAATACATTAAAAAACCCTTTACATATTATAATTGCAGAACAAATTTACGCAGACCAACGGTATCGCCGTATCGGCGTTCAATGCGTCAATATCTTTTTCGAAATCATTTCCTGATATCATTCACCGGATACGATCCATATTCCTGATATGGATCACGATATCAATTAAATCGGCTTGCAATCCCACTGGAAAAGACTCGAAACGGCAAGAGAATACGAGAAACGAAAAAAAAAAAAAAAATTAGGTTAACCTTAAACGCCTTATCCCACCCAGAGAGTTTTGAGGATTTTCGGGTACGAGAAGAGAGGCGACTAAATTTCGTCGAAACGTTGAAAGCTCGAGGTAACTAGGGCCACGTCAAAGGCACGAGATCATACGACTTTTCAGCGTGGTCGGAAACAACGTATGCGATCTCGCGTTCGGTACATTGCTCTACGATTCCTCGGTCGGACGAAGCACTGCACGACCACGAGGATAACCGAGCGAAGGCGGCATTACGTAATGAGCATTACGAAACCCAGGTTAAGCTAACGAGAGAGTCGCATTAGCATTACCATGCCGATACGTGCTGCATCATAAGCCGCAAAAGCGCGCTACACCGTAATACGGATGCTGCGTGAAGTCCGAAAACGATTCCCAATTCCCCCAGGCCGTTTCCACCGTTCTGTTAGCCGACCGGCATACGCATGTCCTTAATCGCGGATAAGCGCGATGCGGGATGGAAGGAAATAGCGAACGTCGTTAGCCACTGTCCACCCATTCAAGGAGATCGACGTATAGAATCGTCGTTTCAGGATTAACAAAAATTAGCTGAATCGCGTACACCCTTAAAGAAAAGTTCTTTGCTTCGCTTATCTCGTCGATGGACGACAGTGTATTTGCGAATGTCATGTTCCTTCTATCGAGAGATAACTGAAACGACGAGTAGCGCGACGATCGACGTAATCAAAAATCGAATCACACGTTACACACATACATATCGATGGATATCGGTGCTACTTTAAGGTATAATACAATCGCACGAAAGGCAGTGGGATATTATGAATTGTCGGATTTCTCATCATTGATTACTTAAGTAATTATGTATGTTTAAGTGGTCATGGATGACTGTCCAAAAGTTTAAAAATCTAAAAATCAATGTTGTTGAAATATATTGATTGGTTTATGTAAAGGGGAAGTGTACAAACTGTGAATGTGCTAAAAACTATAGTATAGTTCTTGCTGTGCGGCCTTTTATACCTTTTAATCTTGATGGAAGGAGACGATCCTAATTACAGGGCAACACCCTTTACGTTTTTCTGCTTGTAGGAATAACGTTGTACTACGATAAATGTTTCTCTTTCTTTGAATAATCCATCATTTCGTATTACACCAACCAACATTTCATACAACGCGGCACGCGAAAATGTGCAGACGTTAGCAAAAATAAAACGATCACCGAACCGAGCGATTCCGTGCCTTATAAGGATCGTTTAAAAACGCGATTCCATTCCGCTGGAACACGACGTTTCGACGACAAGTACGGATAATGGCGTTCGATCTTCGTCGAAAGACGGACGGTCTATCGACGAAGGCGCCGATGGAACGTGGCCTAACGTCGCTGATTAACGGTTAAAGCCGCGATCCTGAACGTGAGAGAAGGAAGAGCAGGGGAACGTCGAGCTCGGTGGACGTAACAGTCGGTTTCTCAGACCGTGGAACGTGCCACGATGACGAGGATTTATTTATGATTCCAAGAAGAATCGCCTCCTCGCAGTCATGGGAGTGCCCCATCGACACAGGAGTTTGTCCAGTTCTACTCGTCCGCGCGATGTATCGTTTTAGCCTCGAATTCGTCAGCGATGTCATCGCGTTGCATTTCTAAAATTCGATCGACCGACATTCTATCACTGATCTTTGGAAAAGTTACTTTAAAGACCTCTTGTTGAGGCCACAAACAAACTGATAGAGAGAGAGAGGCAAAATCGGTTCTACGTTGCGTGAATCCGAAGACTCGGGAGAGGGCAAAGAAATTAATATCGCGCACAAAATATATTTTGCTTTTTACGAGTCCTTTCGCGATTCTTTCGCAAATTCTCTTTAAAAGTTACTCTAATACCGCGACGAACAAACCAATGACTCTACTTTTCGCGAAATTTTAAAATGTTACTTTCATTTTCAAAAGTATAATTTTATTGCCAAGGTAAATAAGTATATTACGATTCAGAATTTGATTGTTTGGCTAAATTATCATTGTGTAATGAAGGTAACGGATTAAGCTGAAACGAAAGTTGACGATCATTATTACACACACGTAAATATTTATTAAGACAAAAAAAAAGAAATTACAAAATTTGAATTAATTCTACAAATCCTAGCCTATGCTTAAAAAGAGTCAATCATAATTTAAAGCACGTAAAAATAAATATCGACGCGTTTAAATGATATAGAATTATTGCGATGCTAGAACAAATGATTAAGATAAAAATACTAATTGCAAAGGAAACGTTGTCTCACATCTGTTGAATATCAATGCGGATATACAGTAAAGAAGAAAGAACATTCAGTATCAAATACATATAAAATATACAGTATAATATTATATGTATGAAGTATATACTCACGTGTACGATCCTTCGAAACAAAGACGTGGAACTGTTCTCGAAAGCTGCTACTCGGGTCGAGGGACGACGGAAGACTGAAGGTCGATAACAATTTCCTACCTGAAAAACCTTCGGTTGCCTTCTTTTTGTCGGATTATACATTTTTTGCTTCTGTATAATAATAAACAACTGTTACTAAGTTAAAAACAATAAATTACTGTACGTATAACGCTTTAACCTTTTGTGTGTTATGTATACAAGCGTTATTATGACATCGAAGACTTTGCATAAGTATCATCCGTTGTAAATATACAAACGTTCTCTATAAACAAAATTGCATTTTCGATTTCTTCAAATTTCTTTGTCTATGTGGTTCGTTCTATTGACATCCGAAAAAATAAATAAACTCGAAAGCTTTATATTTTCTAAACACGTGTACCGCATTTCAAGAACAGTGGTTTCGCTATGGAATCACTGAAAGCACAGGAAGTAAAAATTAAAGTGATTTCTCGACGTGACTACTGGTTCTTAAGGGGTTAAGTGCAGTTCATAGTCAGACGCATATATTACGAAATAAAGAATATTAGAAATCAATCACATATTACATCCAAGAAAGTAGTTGTTTCTAGTTCCTCTCTAACGAATATTTGCCGAGAATATCGTACGTAATGGTGTAGAAAAAAGAATATAGAGTATAATATTATATTAATAAAGTATTCACTCACGTGTACGATCCTTCGAAACGAAGACGTGGAACTGTCTTCGAAAGCTGCTGCTCGGGTCGAGGGATGACGAAATACTGAAGGTCGACCACGAATTTATAGCAGAAAGAGGTTTTATTAGGGATTAAACATTTTTTGCTCGTGTGTAGTTGTAAACAATCGTTGGAAAAATAAAAACAACAAATTGCTGAACGTTCAGCGCGTTTTTCTTTTCGAGAACAAAGCATTTCGACACGACTTTTGATTCTTCAGTCGATTGGTCAATGAACGACGTCAATCGGAATTTACTCCATTAATTTCCTTTAACGTCCAGTCAAAGACAGCAGACACTCGATCTTCTTCTATATTTCTTCTTTTTTTTCCCGAATTAATACTGGTGATGATATCGCTATAAAATCGTTTTCCTTCTTCCAGTTAGAAAGTGCGAAAAAAATATACACGTATGTACATACGAGCGTTTTTATAATATATCGCGTGTTTTTCTAGTGACTAGCGATAAGATGTGCGAATCATCCACGATCTTTTCGTCCAATTACACAATTTTGCGCGCGATAGTAGTTATAACGACGTTGTTCCGTGCGATTCAGCGGCGTAAAATCGAGAAGTCACGAGCGACTCGCTTCGAGAAGAACGAACTTAAATTCGTAACAAGCCAACGACGACGATTAAATCAACGATTAACGATATTAATACGTTGAACGCTACGTGACTTATGGAAATAAATTCGATTCTCAATGGGCAATTGACGTGTTAACGCAAGAAACGGGAGGAGGTCCCTTCGTACAGAAAGGGCCAAAAATCGGGAAATGTGAAATCCAGTAAGAAAGTTGCTAAACTAAATTTAGCGCATCGAAATCTATAAGAAAACGTTCTTGAAGTCTATTAATCGACACTATAAATTTATTTTTTATTTAACCGAAAGAATGGGAAAATCTTACATAGACTCATGAAGCACAGAGTCCCCGGGAAGTACCGGATTCTTATCGGCTAAAATTGTTATCACGAGATCCGTGCCGAACTCAAACGAATACCCTTGGACTTGGAATGGTTTACGATTTTGAACAAACTCCGATTACCGGTTTTTATATACTGTATACTCTTTACTGTATAATCTGTACGTCACTAGGAGTCATTAGCATATCGCAAAATTAGAATCGGACACTTTATCGTTAATTACTCTTTCGCGATTAAGTACCCGTTCAATTATGAATTACGTTCAAAGCTGAAAATGGTTTTGGCCGGTCTTCCTATTGATTATTTTTCTACCCTTTTCGTTCTCGAAACCGCAAACGGTTATATCAAAACGAAACGGTAATTACGTCGTTAATTATTGTAATTACAGCGAGATGAACCTTAGAATTCAAGAAACTCCTGTGAATGTAATTATCGGTTTTGTTAAGTTATTATTAATTACTTTTATAATTAGCTTCGTGGACTAATGAATAATGCATCAAATTACGATTTGGTTTCTTCGCTGTTCCTTTTCGTCCTTTCGTAACTTTTTTTCATCGTAATAAGTTTCAACGAGAGAACGGTCGCTAAGAAATTACAACGACTTGAAGCATAAGAGCGTCATAGTTTTTCGTTGTGTAATATCTTTAATATGTTGAAAAATATGACGACAGAGCTTTTTCTCCAGCAAATTCAGAGGCACTGAAGTAGCCAAGTCACCAAATATTCGCGTTAATTCATGCGAAATGAACATTTAGCCGTTTAAGGACTATTGGGAAGCGATGATTTCCATGCCCAAAATCGTGCGTCAAAACTCGCCGTTTGTTTAATACGTCGATTCCAAAGAATCGCTCTTCGCACGATATTTATCGAGAACCGAGATTCAGCCTCTCGACAAGGCTAGCTTCCGCAGTCTTCTTTCAGCAATGTCGTTTTTTGCTTATCGAGGAGCGTGACGCCATAATCGAAGTTCAATGTCGTCGTTACCTAAAGCGGGATACTCCGATCGAAGAATCGCGCGTGTCATTGTCGTTCAACAACTCAAAAGGTTCCGAAATTATGTAAACGATGGCTAGAAAAAGGAAGAACCGGTTTCCGTACTTTTTCTGAAAAGTCATCGAATCTTGTCACGATTAAACGTACTTATAATTTCAATTAAATAATACGACTTGACCTACGTGCAGAGTTGCAAGCAATAAATAAATAAAGCCTACAATCTGAAACGAGAGACGGCTGAACTTTGAAAAGAATCGATGAAGACAGTTGAATCGATGTTAATTCGATGTCAAATCGAGATTTCCCGGTGCGAGACCGACTTGTCGCGTCTAATTATGGTTTAGAAACGTTGCCGACCAAGCAGGATATTAATTTACAACGATATGCGTCGATGATCGGTGAGCAAGCGTTACGACGTGATTTTGTTGCGAAAATATGAACGAGGTTGTAAATACGTGTTATTCTAGCACGTTAACAACATGGTTAAAGAACCATGAAAATAATTGATTTGAATCGACGAGTAATAATCGAATGACGTTGACTTTAAGTAATCGAGGTTAGTAGTGGACACGATCGAGTGCGCATTCGTCTTTCCCTAGCCACTTTGCCTTTTTCTTCAACGAATACTCCTTCCTTCAATAAAGAAATCAGTCAACTTGGCAACTCTACGGCAAACAGATTCCCTTATCTGATTAGACTAACGATAAGAGATATCTCATAAAAGCAAGATAAACTCCTTTGGATGCTACGTTAACCAGTGGGACTTTAAAACAAAAATGTCTACTTTCAGTAAATTATGTAGGCTGATATAAATAGTAACACGTATTATTAATGAATCTATTAACGAAAGCGTTGAAAAAATGTGACACATTGTACCTAATTTTTTACAATTTTAGCTGTTTTATCACGTTACATGCAAAGACTAATCACGCGTTTGAATTTATTAGAAATGGTATAAAATAATTTCTTTCGAAACGTGTTCACGTTGAGTGGTACCTGACGATATACTGTGTCGATCTTACGCATTTATTACACGATTTAATATCGATTTAATCGCGTTCCATTTGTGTAACTAATATTTACAGTTTAACTATAATTCTGTCAGTGCACTTACAGTTCACCATTTACGTATAACGTACTATACATCACTGAAGTTTGGTAAGTTAGGTAGTGACAGTAACGGCTTATA
>JAITYT010000204.1:531348-558258 GCA_025433975.1 Liostenogaster flavolineata | reverse complement strand
TTTTTTTTTTTTTAACAGAACGACACTGTATCACCACGCTATCTCGTGTAATTTGATTTCAATCTAAGCACGATGAAATATACAACGAAAAGTATCGAAGGCTGATCTCGGTACGAGTTTGTTATAGTTTTTCCCTAGACTGCGATGAAGTCTCAAAAAAAGAAAAAAAAATATGGACTCTTGATGGCGCGCCACTCTAACCGACTTTCTTCCCTTGATAAAATAATATTTCGTACGGTAGTTTCGCGTATGGGTGGTCTGGTTGCGCAATGGCAAGGTCAGTGTCCACCATCCGGTCTCGATCTATTTTTGCCCGCGGAACGGAGGCACGCGTTCCTCCTCCCTCTACGACTCGACTGCGTCGTGCGAATCGCGAAATCACCTACTCGTCTAGATGGTAACCGACACGGTCAAGGTACGGGAGGACATGCAGCGACCTGTCGATCGTCGCGCTGCGTCGACTGATGCCATCTCGATATCTCCCATTAGCAAGGGTCATCTACGACATCTCAGCAGGCTGGGACCCTCTATGCAGGAGAAGTCTTTAGAAGATTTTCTCTTTTGAATAAGAAAGAGAGTCGGTGGGTTTCTTGACTTCCGAACGAACGCCATTAGCCTGTGCCGCATGTTGATTTCGAATTTTCTCCTAAGGGAAAATTTCCCACCGAGGAAAACAATTCCTATTTGCAATCGACCTATCGTCCGCAACTGCGAAGTTCGAAAAGGACGCGGTTGGATCGTCGCCAAAATTCAGCTCCATCTAACGAAACACGGGTACCGTCGTAGTAGTCAAATATCTAGAGAAAAATGATGTTTATAACGCGACTGTAGGATTGAATCTATTTATAATAAGTAAAATATCGGCGAATTTCTCTGAAAGTTTCGTAATTCGAACGACGCGGGCATCGTCTTTCACCGCGCAATTGTTTTATCGTCTTACGCGTTCTCCTTCAGGAATGTTGTCGATCGCAAGAATCTCCAACGCTTCGACCAGCATCGAGTTTGCGTCAGAAGCGTAATACGCCGATCGATTAATTCGAACTGCTTTCTCACTGAGAATTTACGCGTCGTTGGATGGATTCTCGATTTGCGAAAGAGTATCGATCGGATCGCTCGAACTTCGCTAGAAGCAAAAATATCTTCGAAGTCGGTGAACTATATCGACGTATACTGTTTTCATTCGAACAGATTCCAGCAATTATGGAGCAAGATCGATACCAGAATCGCATCTGGATCGACGAGGAAACTGAGAAGAAGTTCGCGTCTCCAACGAGCAGGTGGTACGGATATCGACGAGATTCTCGATTGATATTAGGTCGTCAAGGATGAAATTTATAAAACTAATAAATTTCATCCTTGACGACCTAACGTCAATCGAGAATCTCGTCTATGTCCAGATCACGTGCGTGTCGGAGATGCGACGTTCTTCTCAGTTTCTCAGTAGAACTTATTGTAGAACTAATTTATGAACTACAAATTTCATCCTTCACGACCTGATATAAAGCGTAGCTCGCGTAGGAGCATCACGATCCGTTAGATTCGAAGCGAGAAGACGAACGAAGGATCTTCGACGGCGCCAATCGGCTATTTCCCTTCGAAGCGAAAGAATTTCAAGGGTTCGGCGATCGCTTTTTATTAGTACCCTTTTGTGATCTCGGTAAGCAGCAGGTATCGGCCAGTACCATCTCTCCGCCGATATCGTGCTGGTATAATTCTCCGTCCAAGACGTCCACGACGATGGCAACGTCGTCCCTCCTCTTCTCGAGATCCACCTTCCACCTCTCGTCTAACGCGGAGATTACGATGGAAATACCAGTCTGCTCGAGTTTTTCCCAGTGGATGGCGCGACATTTTCAATATAAATTAACATGTTGGAGAGACGCGTTCCACCTTGCTTGCACTTTCCGGCTAACGTGGGAATCGTTAATCTTTTAAAAAGACATCTTGTTAACGATAAATCTTTGAAGTAATTCGAAAGTCACGATGCAACTAAATTTTCGGAAAAGTGTGAACAATATTTCTCAGAATCTTTCGAATTGCAATTACGATGGAAATACCAGTCCGCTCGAGTTTTTCCCAGTGGAAGGCGCAACATTTTCAATATTAATTTACATGCTGGAAAAACGCGCACTTTCCGGCTAACGGAAGAATCTAAAACCTTTTAACGATACGAAGACGAATCGCGTGGTTAACGCTTAATTAGTTCGTGAAATGATTCGAAAGTCAGGACCGACAGATTTCACCAAAAAGTGAGTCAATTTTCTGAGGGACGGGAAAAAGGTAGTGTCTCGGGAATCCTTCGAGTGACGATCGTTAGAAAACAATTAGACGTCGATCAATTAGATCGTCGGCCATCACGTCGAAATTCGTTCGAGCTTTCGATGGAGCGCCGTAATACTTCATAATCTTTGAATGCAAATAATATACAAATAAAGTATAATCGTTGAAGAGGCACGTTCACTGGATTAAAATCACAAGCGCTTTAAAGAGAGAGAAACGATCGCATTGACTTTTCGAAAGGTACGTCGATCGACTTTTTTCGGGCGTGAGATCGTGCTTCGTATTTCACGATCGGTGATTCCATTCTTCGAAAGGGAGATGGCGATGCCTTCCTCGAGGCTCTATCGGGCCACGGCGACTCCGTTCACCCGACTTCGAACGAACGAATGCAAAGTGGAAGAGCCGGTTTGCCACTTAGACACCGCGCGCACGCTACGTAAATACGTCGTACCTACGTAGTCAGTTCGTATCCTCGTTGTGGGGCCTCCATTGTTATTCTATCTCTGCGCTGGCTCCTGTCGTCGAGATAGAGCCACGCGAACCGAACAAACGCTCCGAATTTCGCACTGCCGATTCGAAATGGCTCCGATCGGACTCGGGACTCTTCGAACACGCCTTTGCGCTGCTTTGGCTCGTGGAAGACGACAACACCGATGCAATCGTATCTAAATGGAGGCGAATGTAGAAAAACTAAAAAAAAATGGAAGGAAAAAAATCAAGCGTTGAAACGTTCAGCGCTTTTCGCAAGTTGTCACTTCCACGTCACGTGTACGATAAACGGTACACGCTACGAAATAAGCCTTTTTTCCTCATCTTAAATGAAAAATTAATGAAAATTGTTTTAATAATTGCAAATATTTAAAGAACAAAATGCACGATACAACAATGTAATAAACGTAGTACTTATCGAAAAAATATGAGAATAATGAAAGAAGCGACATGGTGGAACATAAACAGTCTGACGTAGAAATTGGTCGAAGCGGGTACCAAAAATGGTACACGTGGCATTGAACGTGTTATTAGCTGCATATTATGCATATATATGTGCATAACTGTACAACGTGACAGTTGGAAAGATCCGATTCGAACGGATATTCTCCTGGGAGTACGTTTAGCATTGTACGGTCCATCGGACGGCGGATCGTGGAAAATAGGAAAATCTTTTCCAAGAAGCTCCGTGTTCGCATCGACTTACGGGGAACTGTTATCTTCGATCAAGAAATTGCTGAACCATGTACAACGAATCGTTTAGAGTGGTGCGTTAAGAGGTGTCATGTAAATGAATTTCCTACTTCTCGTTATCGATCGAAAATACGCGACAGAGAAAAATAAAAATAATGAGAGATCGACAATAAGTTCGCAGTAGCCGACGGATCGCAGATGCCTCTAAGGTCGAATTTATTATCGAGGAACGCGAACGCGTTCGATGGGGTCGCTAATAAGCCCGACACTGTGACTTTCAGCGACGTCACTGAGGGTCGTCGTTAAACCGTGGAATATCCACGTGGGTACGTTAAACGCCTCGTTTTTCTGTGATTCCGCCGTGTTACGTAACGCAGAGATTAATTGCTACAACGATAATATTCATGGTTACGCAAAATTGACGCGATATCGAAAAAGTCACGAGTTAAAAGAGAATCGATTCGTTCAAAACGTATTTTCGGTGAGACGATTTAGGCGATGACAGGTTCCTTTGAAGACGCGAATAAAACGCGCGATATGATTGAAAGTTATCATACGGATAACGAAGATGGCCGAATTCGTGGGTGTGTTAAATAACTGTCACGATTCTAAAAAAATAGCGTGGGAGGAAGGGCAAATATCAAGACAGAGAGAGAAAGAGGAGCGCGAGTTTAACAGCTTAAAATATCCAGAAATTCCTTAAGACGAAAAAAGATGACGAAAAATGGCACAGAGTCGACGAAGAAGAGGAATCGATTAGGCTACGGACGAGCAGGCCGATACCAATTGTAAATTGGCGCTCCTTACGGGTCTCGATCGATCGATCGACATACGCGAAGTACGTATAAACGTACGTCGCTGATCAATGGAGTGGAAGGCAGCTTAAAGCGCTATTTAAATTCAGACTGAGAATTATATCGCAAACGAGACAAACCAGAATCCCGTATCAACTTCTCCCTTCCTTTTCATTTTCCTCTTTGTGTCGCGACGATCGTGAGAATCGCTGTGAGACATACGTCTCCCTCTCCTCGCTCTCTTTCTTTTTCCTTCCCCTGCGTCTCCTTAAGCTCGATGTTAACTGCGTATCGCGGGAGCATGTGCGCGATGAGCAATAAAGACTGAAGCAGCTGGAGCAGCGATTATAAACAATACGCGATTCGAGTACAAATCGCTTCTTAGCACGAGAAAACGCGATCGTTGGAAAAACTACGCGGAAAACGATCTCGTGTTGACGATTATAAATAACGCTAGCCACCGTATAAGTTCTTTACAACGAATTCTCTGTCGCTCGTTCTCCTCTTTTTGTTCTCTCATTTTTTTCCAAAATACGTTCGACAATGCCTCTTCGTCAGAGTTCTTGAAACAATAAAATTGTCGATAAATAAGATGGTGTAGCAAAAGTACGACATACTTGCTTAGTTATTTGTAATTATGCACGCATATATAGTTTATGGTATATCAAAACTAGACTAGATGCGAGATTTTTCTCAAGAATTTATCAACATTTATTGTTAAACGTTTTTTGATCAAACCCAGCGCTAAAAGCGGAACGAACTTTTGCATCAACCCAATAGAAACTCGGTTAATGTCCCCATGAGGTCGACGCTACTAATTTAACGTTATATGTACCATTAGTGGCACACGCTTCGAAGTTCGATAAATTTGAATAAAATGCTTATTTTTTCCTTTTCTTGAACAAAAAATTAGCGATAATCGCAGATATCCAAAGAACAGAATGCACGATACAACAATGGAATAAATGTAGCGCGTATCGGAAAAATATGAGAATAATGAAGGAAGTGACGTAGTAAAACATAGAGAGCTTGATATATATAGAATGAAACATAGAGTCTAGATATATGTCTAGATAAATGAAGTGTAACATTAGATGATTGCAAATGTTCGTGCTCGTGTCGAAAATAAAATACGAACGATTAAAAGCTTAGACGAACAGTTCAACTAATCGATTACGTAGCCATCACCATTTTCTACAATTGTCTCCCAACGTTCTATGAACTGGTGGATTTCTTTTTCGTAGAAACGACTTTTCTTCCAACTTTAAACATCGGGCACGAACTTTCACAACCATCCAATACATTCCGTACATGTGAAATATTTGAGATTTTACGTGATTCCTGGTATTGAATTGCACGACAGCGCGTTACGAAGTGGCTAGGTCTCTCGGTCGATATAAAGTTTCGCAAATCACTCTCGTGAATATAATTTCAACATGACGCACCGACTGATGGACCTTGTCCGCGCGGCGTATCGTTGATTGGATGCACGGATGCAACACGTGTTGCGTATAATCGCTAGAAAAATGACGATCACTACCGATTTTAAATAACAACAACATTTATCGCACGTGGGAAAAGTGAACACGACAAACGCTCGAATCGCACCGCGGTTTGGACTTTTCATTGATCGATACGCGTGTGCGCGTGCTAAGCGTTATGACTATTTATATCATGCACGTATTTTCTTCGATAAATTTCATAAAAGAAATTCTGTTCTTCCTTCTATCCGATCCTTCGACCTCGAGACATTTTTCAATCCTTTTCGTCATTTCAATCGTCTTTTTCGTTGACAACGATTTGGAGGTTTCCAAATCTCTTGTGCTTATGACGTTGGAAAACTCTAGCTTCTTTTTTAATTTATCACGTAAAATGTATCGACTCTTGATTAAATTTGACGATTCGGTGTATGAAATTCTTCTGATCTTTGATGTCGTTGCACCGCTACTTCGATGAAGGCCAATGTGTATTTGAGGAATCTCTCAAAATCTCGCTAAACTCGATTTCTATCGAGGTACATCACCTCTGCTATTATCTTTGGGAATTTTTGTTGCACGAGACACAAGCAAAGAAATTTGAGTTATTATCGTTCGACCTTCATTTCGCATTATTTATCATGGAATAATAACATCACGTAGTGCTGATCATTTTCATCGAACGCGATTTATCGATGAAGACGATTTCAGATTTTCATTATCTTCTCTTTCCATTTTTCTCAAGTCTGCACGTAAGTATGCGATTCTCCGTAACAAGATTGTGGAAGGTCAACTCGCGTATTCTCATGACGTCCTCGTACAGCATCAAATTAGATCTATAGATCGATCGATCTCCTGTCATTAATATTCCTACAAAATTCCACGAAGTCATCTTATTTACACTCGTTTATAGATAGTTCGAGATACGTACTTCATTCGTTTTACGAATGATTTCCGAAAAATGTACTTCGTAACTTTCCGCATTATTTTCGACCATTTTCAATTAGGAGCGAGCCGAGGAAAAAGGGTGCATCGTACGTACGTACGTTTGAGGGATGTTATTAGCGCCTTACGATCCATTCCATGACTGATCGATCCCAACGAACATCTTCTCTTTCGAGAAACAACGTTATCTCGAGGCGTAGTTTATTAGCTATCTATCAAAAGCAAAGCACTCCATGCCGTTTTATCAAAGCAGGATAAGGGAAATAAGGTGAACGAGAAGGTGGAATCGCAGAGACAGATGCGTCCACGAGTATGTACGTACGCATCTCTTCCAAGTAACTTTAGTATCTCTAATCAGATAACATACCGTACCCATTGCGAAATCGAAGCTGCAAAAATCTTGATAGATCGTGTACAATGACTCGCGAAGCGCACTTTCGTAAGGCGTAAGCAGTCGCGTTATTATCAAAAAAAAAACGGAACGAGAAGAATCAAATTTTGGAGTATGCGATTTCCATCATTCGAAATTTTCTTCCACGATCGAAAGAATAAAATGCTTCCACGTGCTTCTAATCGGTTAAAAATATAATATATATCTATCATCCACTATCGTTTCAACTCGAGTGTCCACGCTCTGTCCACGTATCTGTGCCCTTAACCCATTAACATCATCTAAGAAATATAAATGAAAGGCTGGTATCACGAATTTCTTTTTAACTAAACCTGATTACAAATATCTCAAAGAGTATGAAATCATAAAATCGATTTTTGTTGGATAAAAACATCGTTCTAATATATACCAGAGAAAATCTTATTGAAAAATACGAGACGATTAAAGAATCAGAGTAAAACCTTTAACAAACATATTTTTAAATCGTTTTCCTGACGTAGATATGACGCCATCCATTCCTAGTCCGTTGTGACGTGAAAGTCTTACCAAGTATTTACACGCCTCTGTGATAGAGACTAGGAAAACGTGCGCGTTTATTCGCTAATGACGCAAATGAGTTAACCATACGGTCGATCGATCGCAAGAGGTAATAATTACGCGAATCACGATAGACTGGCTGAAAAATTCATGGAGAAGGTGCGGTAAAACTAAAATCTTCTCGTAACGTAGGAAGAGGTACGCCGAGGAACAAAATAAATATCTACTCGGAATACCGCGGTACTAATGCGTATCTTCGCATTGTCCGTGTGTATGCGCTTGCATGCGTATGCGCGTGTGCGTACGCATGCGACGATAAGGAAAAACGATAACGAGCCAAGTTAAATGGCAAATAATAACGACAATTGTCCCAAGGCTCGAACGACGTTACTATGTCGAAATTTCCCAGACGTTTTCACGAGTCGCACTCAACGTTTCTCACTTTTACATCGTTGTCAAAAATTATCATCGATGTTCCGTCGTTTCGAAGTTCGACCGATCGGTTTCAAGGGAAAATATTCAACTGCCTCGAAAAATTATTGATATTCGACGTTTTCGCCGAAAATACGAAGGGAAGAGGGAAGAACTTTCTTGATAAAAATAACGATTACGGTATTGACGCGCTATGATGTAAAGTATTCGAAGGAAACAAAGGAGTTTGTTTTGACGCGACAACGAAGACGAAGAAGGTGGCACCGACGTCGTATCGTAACACGAACAAACATTACGATGGGGTTTTTAATAAATTATTGGATAACCAAGAAGGACGTTTGTGTCGTGAAGCATGTGTATGTGAAGAAGATAGATCGGGGGAAGGTAAAACACACGAATATTACGAATAATAATATGTTTGGAGTAACAAATAATGATGAGATTATGAATAATCGATCGAAAGTGTAAAATAACGCGTTAATAGATCGTAGAAGTTGTTCGTTAATAAATTCTATCTACGAACGTTTATAAAGCATCGCGTACTTCATTGAAAAATGATTTCATCCGTAGATAATATTTTATCGTCGATAGGTGCCATGTATCAACGGAAGATTGCGGGGCACACTTATAACGTGTGTGATTTTCATTTAAAAAAATAACGAAATGATGGTAGCGTCGAGGAGATTGAAAAGAATAATCTGAAAAGTATGGCTTCTACGACGATGTTTAAAATGATTATTTGCGAACCAGAAGAAATTAATCGCGATTTAATTTCGACGTTAAATATCGTTACGATGTCATAAATGTCACAGGTAATTCAATCACCGTGCAATTTAGGCGAATCGATAAAATATCGCTTCGTCGATAAAATAAGACTGTTAAATATGGATATCGCAAACTTTCTCTCTCTCTCTCTCCCTCGTGATGACTCGAAACAACAAACAGGTACGAGAAAGAATCGGCCAAAATCTCATCGTTACCACACAGGTCATTGTTCGAGTTAATCGAATCGCTCGCAAAATATTCGAAGCATGAAGAATGCCATGGAACGTATCGCTATTAATTGTGCTACCATGACAGTTGTGTACCAGCGCCATTATGCAATCAGCAACTACAAAAGTATTCGTCTGTTAAAACAGTAAAAATGCCACGGTTAAGTCCGCTCCTCCACGTTGTTTTCAGTGTTGATCGCGTCAGCTATGATTACACGATCGAACGAGAAAAGTCACACGCACAACCACGTCGTATAATTTGGATCTGTGGAGAGTCATTCATATTCTAAAGTCACTTTTAAAAATATAGAAAATGGCTAAAGTCAAGGAAATCGCCGTCGCAAAGTTCAAATTGTTTTGGAAAACCGAAGTGTCGCGAACGATCTGCGAAAACTTGCTCGTTTAATTAAGTTTTCCAATGCACAGTGTTCAAACTGGACTCTCTAAGTGGGCGGAACTATTTTCACTCTATTTATAGAACTGAATGAAGCAGGTCGATTGAACTTACGATTATTTGATAAAAATCAAATATAAATAATTGTAAATAGTAGACTCTAAAATTAGAAACGAAAGAGTTCCATGGAGCTTAAAATCTGTTCAGGAAATCTTGATTGAAGGTTTGCCGAGAAATACCAATATGTTCTTGATTCCTGCATTTGGCTTTCTGTCCATCTTTGAGCACTTATCGGATTGGTAATGCTTTCTATCGTGTCGGCATTATATATGAGTAATTCATGAGCAGCAGTAGACATAAATATAACTCCATAAAAAGGTTGGTTGTATCAAGGGCACATTGGAGAAAAATTGATGCGTCATCACCGACTATATAAAGAAGTTAATAAAACAAGCACAAAACGAGATGTCAGATTTCTCGGACTTCGCAAAAAATAAAAACATTGGTCGGTATTCGTCGCGTATTCGTTCGTTTTCAAACCGTTAGATTACAGCCGTAATTCGACCGACTTAATTGTTAAATCGTCCAAGAAAGTTTTCTGTGCCGCAACGATTGCGAAATATAACCTAGCTAGTTATTGATATTTCATTGACAGTAGAAATATATGTGATTCATCGAAATTGAATCGACAGAATTAATTTAAAAGTACGATTAAAAAAGATTATTCCAAAAGATTCGAAGATAGTCTTAACCTACCTTAAAACTTTTATTTAAGTTTCTACATCTTATATTCGACCTTTATTATTTCCAAGTGGAATTTCATTTTCTGATTCTTTCGTTTGGATAAAATATACGCGGTGATCGTTAAATCGTTATTCGTGCCAATTTTTCGAGTCCGATGACCTCTTATTTCTTTTGAGGTCGTAGTTTCTAGCTCTTGAATCTCTTTTTCTCTCCTTCTACGGCAGGCAGAAAATACCGTGGACAGATTCCGTGTGTCAACCCACATACAGAGATCAAAAGACAATTCCACTCTACAGCGATCTTACCGAGTCCGAGTCGCTCGTGACGTTCATCGATCTCGATGTGAAACTTCCAACTGGTACGTCGGATGGCGAAACTCGTGATACGTCATCGTCCGCGTCACCGTGACCGCAAGCTCTGCAATTCGTATCAAGCTGTTTCTATAACCCTACGCAGAAAATGTGCGTTTACTATTGCTCGCATCGACGAATGAAATTTGTCGCGTCTCCTCGATCGAAATCGATCCAAAGCATAATCCAAGAATCAAAATATAAAACGTAGACGTAAAATAGTCGTTAAAAATTTTCCTACGCCGTCGTCATTATCCACGATCATTATCCCTGCTATGATTGTCGCGAAGAACGTGGAGAAACTGACGTTCGTCCAGCATAAGATCGACCACGGCAAGGAGCAGCATTTAAATTAGATGGATTTCTGATACACGCCGCTTATCAACGAATAATTATTAAATTAACATTTAAAAAATTCGTAGCGGCAAACTACGTGCGATTTGTGGCAGAATCGAACGATATGAGTGAGTCGTATTTCATAACGATCCGATTATGGTCAGCTCGAAGGTGATACCACGCTCGGACGAGGCTCACCTTGCGAAATCGGCGCCATGCTAAGCCACGTTGATACCGTGACGACGACGGCGACGACGACGAAGGCCGATGTGATACACGACGCTCGCTTTAAAACACGTTGCACGTGACGTGACGAAGCGATGCCTTGTTATGCCTCGAAAAACGTTGAAAGTCAGTAATTTGTGGAAAAACCAAGAAAAAAGGACGAAAAAAATTATTTTTCTCCGTTCTCTCAAGGAAGATTCTTCGACGTTCGATCGATCGGTCGACCGATCATTCGATAGCGTACGCTGGAATTAAATGATATCCTATCGCGAAGAATTCGCATACATAGTCATGCGTACAATATACGATAGATACGTGGAAGCGTGTAGGTAGACCCACGCGAGAGCGAAACGTCGCGCAACTTTTAAACGAATTGCGTCGAACTGGGCGAATTGCTCGGCAAACGCCATTATTAGATCCAACGAAGGCATGTTCGCGAGTTTCGAACTGCTGCAATGAATAATCCAATTTGCCTGAACTTGACTCAAGAAACATGGGTGAAAAAATGTGGGAGATCGACTATGATTTTTCTATTTTCTAATTTTCTAATTTTCTAACATCCAAACACATTTCAAAAACGTTTTGTTAAAGCTTCTTGAATTTACAACCTTCCGAGAGTTACAAATTTATCAAGGTTACTTACCTAGAATCCTTTAGATCCAATTATGAATACGTTTTTTTTTTTGTAAGATTGACCGATATCAAACATCGAAGTTCTTAACAATATTCGTGATTTTCTACGAATTCCACGATCACGATTTTCGTCCAGGTGTGCAACAAACTCGAGGTACAAGCGTCAGGCAATTAACATTTGCGAATTTAATTTTCCTCCTGGTCTTATCATTTTCGACGGTCGCTTTTCACCGTGAACGACGTTTAATCGCACTCCGCTTTACGCTTTTACGCTTTGCAAATGGCAATTTCTGCGCTGTAATACGATGTGACTAAAGCGCAAGTATTCATTAACGACTTGCGTAATACAATGCGTCTTAATAAAGGAACGCGCGACGCACAGCGCCTATCAACGTCGATCGAGACACGCTGCGACGGTATTTTGTCGCGCTTCTTGTTCTCTTCGTGACGCTGCTGTTATGTATTAATCAATGGAAGAACATCGACGCGAAAGTAAATATTATAAATCACTCTGAATTTTCGCACCATACGACGAAATCAAAGATTCCGATAAAGAAAAATGTTCGTGTTAAAAAAGACACTCGTGTCCGCACTCACGTTTGTTCGTACGATTTTTAAGTCGGAAAACGATGTACAATTTTAAAAGAGCTTTCTAGATTTATTATTTCATTAATTATTTCAATCGATGCGAGACGGATAACGTTGTTCTGCTTCGAAGTTGTCGATCAACAAGGTGTTCGAAACTTTGCGATATTCACAAGGAAGTAAATCAATTTGGTCAAACAAGGCTATCGTTCGAAGGAAGTCTTTTTTAAACACTAGGAAATGGCGCGCGTTATAACCTTCGATGTTGTCTTTTCTTTTCGATACGATAGAATTTTTCTCGAAACTTTTCCTCTTCTCCTCTCTCTCTCTCTCTCTCTCTCTCTCTCTCTTCTTTCTCGGCCGACACTGAAAAAGCAATCGCAAACGTCCACTTCACCCATGAAATCCATCTTCCTTAAAACGCAATGTTTCGATCACGAGTTCGCGTGTATGAAATTGACGGCGATGCTGAACAAATCCGCGATGAGTAAAACCAGAGCCATTTTCTATCGAATACGCGCGCAACGAGCGTCGATATCGTAAGATTTGTACGTCGAAAGAGATACGAAGCCATCGATATCCTTGTACGTCCCAGCTTCGACTGTTCGCCAGTCAAGGATGTAGGTTTTTTGTTGGAATGGACGTCCGTCTCGGTAAATATCGAATTCTCCTGGTATGAGTTGTCTATCGTTTGGTGCGATACCAGCGTCGCGCCTATCGACGCGTTCTTGTCAAATGTGCGACGAACGAAGGACGTACCACTTTTGAAGACAGTCAGTCGTACACGAGCTATCGCCGAATAAAGTACCTAATTATCGACAAGTGTTATTATCATTGATATTGGCTAAGAGAAATACGCGAATATGGATGACACAGTCGCGAGGAAGTACGAAACGAATTGATACCGCCACGAAATTCAGACACGGACGAACCAGCCGAGGAACTCGAATTTTTTCAAGGACTAAAATAACCAGTTTGTCGGAAACGGCCACCCGAAATAGAAAAAGGAAAGCTACTACAGCGCGTAAATGGAATGTTTGCGTGGTTGGATCGCGTTACCGACGGTATTAAAACGTCGAAGGCGAATCCCCGTCGTGCTGGAACCGGATGGTGGCCGGCCCACGGCACGTGGAAACGACGCGTTGCTGGTGCTCTCGGTACTCCAGACGCTCGTGGGACTCGTCGAGTGCGCGTAGATGGCCTCGCGACACCCCTTCGAAACGTCGATCTCGAGATTTACTCGAGGCACCCTTTTTGATGGGATCTCGCGTCGTCCGTCCTTTTCCTCTTCCTGGATGCCCGGAGGACGAAGATCGCCGAAAGGAGGAGGAGAAGGAAGAGAAGAAAGGAGACGGCGAAGGAGAAGAAGCGAAATGGACCACCACCTGCGTCTCGAACATCGCCGACACAGGTAACTTTAGCCGGCCGAAGGACCGGAGAGGAGCAGTCGAGATTCTTCGAGGGTCGAACAAAGGGCCCAGCTGGTGCCCCTGCTCCCTACGAGCCGATACTGGCTACCTCGACCCTTTTAAGGCTGTTTTAACGAATAGAAGCTAGTGCGCGCACCTTCCAACCGATGCTAGAGGATGGCCTCGTCCTGCATGGCACCAACGATGAATCGAAGGATGATCTCTCCATCCTTCGTGCATATTCTTCTCTGTATTTGGAAACAGACTCTGGGGGTTTACCCGACGTCACGTTTTACTTTCCGTTTTTCACTTTTTCTTTTCTTTTTCTTCTTAATCAGCTCGCTTGTACTTGTGCCTACAGCGTAGACCCATAACAATTCTCAGAACCCTAGGTTATGAAAAAAGTCAGGTAGCGATAGAATCGACTTATAAGTTCGTCGTTTCTCTTCTTCGACGTTTTCTCATCCGGTGGCCAATTGTGCGCGTCTACACGACATATTGTAATGCTAATTGTAGAGCCGTTATAGGGGCTATATTTATGCATCGACGCTTGGTGTATCGTCTTCCTTTTTCGTCTTTCATTTTCCTTTCTTCTCTCTTTCGCTCTTCGTTTTTTAACCTTTAACTAACTGCTAGATCGACGTTAAGATATTCCTCGAGTCTTTTCTTCGTTGATGCTTCGTCGAATGATCAGTTCTGTACGCTTAAGTATGTACGTGTGCATACAAACAGGCGGATCGTTAGATTCAAGTATCGTCTGTTGACGATTTCATTACGTCCGATCATCGATTGATTTCGTTCCCTTAACTACTCGTACTTAACGGAAAGTGTGAAAATTCTTGTCTCGAGTACTTTTTTTATCGCGCGTAAAATACGTTTGTCCGTGTTGGGAAATTGACGCGAAGAAGCTTCGAGTACCACGAGATCGTACGAACGCATGTGGTTCTTGATACGCGTACGAAATATCGTACGATAAATACACAAAGTAAAAAATACAAAAATATATATGAAGTGATTGAGAATAGAACTTTCAAAAATGAAGAGGAAAAAATGAAAAAAGAAAGCAATGTACTGTCCATTCTTGATATCACGGCCAAATCTACGTTTAGTCCGAAGAGAAATTTATTTCGAGTTTATCTCTTATCACGGGAGGCAAAGGTTTTCAACTTGACACCGCAGCTGTATCAGATCGTAGCAGTATCGTAAAGCATAACGGTCCCCTAGCAAGTTCTCGAGCACCTCGACAAAGCCAAACACGACAAACTCTACGCGTCCAAGATGATCTTCGCTCTAACAGACTCCTGATATTCTCTTTAACATTTATCGCCCATTTTTCCTACCTTATCGATAACTACAATTTTTTAAAGTAGTAACTGCTTCTTCTGGTACTGGTATCGTTACCAGACGATATTAGCTACAGATATTTAACGAGTGAATGCTCCAATATTACCAATAAACGCATGCAATGATTATCACTAATACACTCTACGTAAACGCGACCAATCCAAATGCTCGTATCGCACGAAAACATGAGATAGCTTCTGCTAAAAGTACGCTTTTAAAGAACTCCTTTATCTCTTTGAACAAATTTGCGAACAGAACGAGGCTGTTCACTCTCGACTCGTTTTTTGGTAACGCGCCGCTTTGATAGCGATGCGATCCAGCAACGTGAGTTCGAACCTACGTTCCTTCGTCGTCTCTCTGATACAACTCGACAATTCGTTTTGACATCGCCAATACGTCATTCGTACGCTTTCAAACTCTCTCAATCGTCTCTTACCAGTACCATTACCAAAAAAACTTCTTACGTCGAAAAATCTTAACGACAGCCTGTTAGCGGATTAACACTAAACGTCCAGGCATTTTCGTATACCTAATCATATCGTAAACGGTCAAATGTTAATTAAAAAGAATTCTTAATTTTTTAAAGGAAATGTAGAACATATACTAATAAAACAGTCAAACACATTTCCATTCTTACAAGCAGTATGAACAATTGAAGTAAATTTTGAATCAGGTCCTTTGACCCCGCTTGGTACGATCGGTGTTAAAGTACCAAGGAAATCTCGTAAGCTCGTCGAATTCACGCTTCGTACGTTTCAAAAGATATCGAACTCTCGGGATAGATGGTCGTTACGACCCAAAGGGAGAGAACCAACTCCTCCTTTCGACGCGATCCGAAAAACTCAAGAGGCTACGTCGACGCAAGCGACGAATTCGTACCTTCCTTCTCGAGTTCTGTGTTCCCGATCGACATCGTTCCTCCACCACTGGTCCGTCCGGCGCGCAAAAACGATCGCAGCTCCCCTATTCGTAGCACGACCTTCGAACGAAGACAGGAATCCTACGATACGAGTCCACCGCGTGGTGCGCCGATCTATTCGCGTACGTGCGTGCCAGAAACGTGCCAACACCGATCTGTTGTCTCGAGAGGCGTTTGTTTCGCAGTATCGTGGACAACTTTACGGCGAACGGTGCGTCGCCGAACGTTGAAGTCTCCCACGTGCGTCTCCACCGACGGTCCTTTGTCTCGAGTGCAGGACGCGGCTCCCGAGTGCGCCACGATCGTAGGTATCTCGTCATCTCGAGCCCAAGGAAGTGAGAAAGGAAGGAAGGAACCAAGTCGCTATCTCAGGAGGACAGAAAAGGCGACGCGTAACGAGAGGAGAGTCGAGAGGACGACGATGGTAACGCGAGGCTTTCCTTCCTTCCTCCTTTCCTTTCTCTCTCGCCTGGACTATCGCAGAGCAGAGAGCAGCAACCTCCTACTCAGCATCGGTGGCTCCTTCGCTTCCTGTCCCTTCGAACCGGTCGCTCGCTTTACCATACGGTCACCGAGGCTTCGTCTTTTTTTCGAGGTGAATCCCAGCGCTCGCGACCGACCACCAACTCCATTCCATTCCATTCCATTCGATGCTCCGTGTTGCGCGTCGTCACGAGATCTCGTTGCCTCGAGCTTCGACGACGTCGATGCCAACCGTCTGACGCTGCTCGACGCTCGACTCGAATCGTCAAATATCGCGGATATTTTTTCTATTTCGCCATTTTCTTCGTTCGTTCGCTGAACGACAAGCGAACGCAATGATACCTTTGTCGCTGTCGTGCTGGAAATATTTTATGGCGATCGAGAATTTTACTGGTCGAGCGCAAAATCCGTGAATATTTACATTGAATTTCTTTGCTTTCCTAAACTCTCAACCTCTCATCGTCCTTTCGCTTTTCTTTTTTGCCCGTCCTTCCAGCTCTCACTTTTCGCCCTTTTCTAGCTCCTCCTCTACCCTTTCCTTACCCTCCCCAATCGCACCTGCCCTAGAATCTTCCTTATTTCGCGTTTACACTCACGCTCCTTAAAAATCGGAAACGGAAGTTCAATACATCGAATTGCGCGTCGGTTAATCATGAGGCGTGACAGAATCCGATTCGCAAAGTTTATCGAGTTTCTTCGAATGACCAAAGACGATGGATCTCGTGTATCAATTTTACATCTCTTGGTTTGTACTTTTTACTCGAGCCTCTCGAGGATGAGTTATTAGCGTACGAAAATAGGGAGATCGAAAGCAATATCGGAGAAAGGATGTCGTCCGTATTAATAGAGCTTTTTTTGCAAATGGAAGTGGAGCTCGAGGCAAACGGCAAGCAGGCGAACGAGCAGGGTGTCGACACTTGCGGTTTGCCAGGAAACATTATCGACGTGCATTATCGTAGACACGTGATACGCGCGTGGGCGTCTTTTCTATAAACATATGCGTCCTTGTCGCGCCAGAAACGAATTTCATTCGCATAATTCTGGGTAATCGGCGAACACCGGGGAGTTTAATCGCGAATTCGAGTTAACGAATTCGACTTCTGCCAGATATACATATGCGTTCTGCTTAAACCATTAATATATTCGGTGAAACAACAACTGATAGAGTCGAACGACTCATACGTGTGCCTCGCGTAAACACATCGCTGTGGCCGACGAACTCGGAACATACGCATTCAAACATTTATATTTATAACCGATAACACACGGTTTTATTATTAAATTTGACAAGATATTGAAAATTTAAATTTCTAATGAAAGACGTTAATAAACAAATATTCATTTTATTTGTTCCGTGGAGAATCCCTGCGTGTACGTATGTCCAGAATTTGGCATCTTGGAGTGCCATGAACGATAATAGCGTCTAGGCAGAAATGTGCGCTGGCAATTCCAAATTCAGCCCCACGATATGATGGTTGCCTTCGAACCGTCTCGTCTACAAAGGGTTAAAAGAAATATAAGCATGTGGATCTTATTGCCGCCTGTTGCTCATTTTGTTTAGAAACTTAGAACGAAACGATGAAGATGTCGCGTCGTAACGCGTATGTTTTTGAGTCGATCTTCGACGGTGATGAATTCTTCCATGCTTTGATAGAGATTATATAAAAAAAGGCGTGCGTCGATCCTCGGATAAAAAGTCAAACGTAAGAAAAACAACGAACGCTTTCATCGAACTGTTACGAGTAAATACGATCGAATTAAATCGCAATTATGTGTACGTATCTACGCGAAATGCAATAGCAAGCTGACTTACGTAAGTCGGAGACCAACTGTTGCGGTGAACCAAAGGGAAAAACAAAGATATCGATCGCGACCATAATGTTCCACTTTAGAAACGTGGCGCCTACTTGAATGAACGAACAAAGTAAGAAGATGTACTAGTACCTTCTCGTAAATCAAACTATATTCTAAGGTATTTGCGCAACACACATAGCGTACACTTATGTATTCAACGTTTAGCCGTCTAGACGTCTGTATGTATTTAACCGCGTCCTTATTTTGTTTCCACGGAATACGTTTTTGGATTCTTGTCTAAACGAAAACCGGCGAAAAAAATTGAGAATGAAAAAAGGGAAGAAACAGCCGAATCACGTATTATGCAATACAAACAATGAAAATAATGCACTCGTGATCGTGTAAATAATTTAACCTCTTCTATTAAAAATGTACATTTTAAATTCGTTTAATCTTTTTTATTTCGAAAAATAGATCGGAATGCACGAGCCGAACGATCTAAAAAATCAGTTTAGTCGTGTATTCGCTAAATTATTATAAGACTAAATTCTCTCTATACGACCACGGTTCGATCTAACGACAGAATAAATGCTCTTCTTCCAGGATACGAAGGCAAGATGAGGGTCGGAGCAGCCACGCTGCTGCTGGTCGTCCTTTCGGTGACTCTGACGGTCCAGGTGTCATTGGCAACCTCAGCGCCGTCAAATTTGCTGGAGGAAAGTCCCATTTCCGAATTAGCGTTTAAAAGCTTGAAGGATGAGACGAGTTACACGACTGCAGTGCCAAGTCATAGCGATGAGAAGCCCTCGTCTTTATTGCCTTATCCAAAGTCCTTCATAAGTCCGAAGGAAATTCTTTTTCAAGAGATTCGTACTTTGAATGCAGAGGCGACCGCCACCGCGCGTACCGTCAAGAAGTCGAACGTTAAAACGATGGTAAGTATAAGTTATTCAGTCCTTGGTAACTCGACAAAATTTGCCTTCTCTCTCGCATACAATGCATGCTCAAGTCGTTTGAGTAAGATCCTGCGAAATTTTAACTTCCAAAGTCACTCGAGAGAGATCTAAATTGAATTTCACTCGAATTTCCGAAACCGTTTATATTGGATTATGTTTGCTGTTGATATAAGAATGGGGAAAAAAGGAAAGTTGAGCGATTTATTTCTACGAATATAGATAATAAAGTAAAACAATAAAAACTTTTCGCAATATTAAGAAAACATTCGCTTCGAGGACTATTAATAAGCAAACGACTTGACTTAAAAAATTCTGTAACACAGATCAATAGAAGCAATTATTGAAGCAGATTCACGAAAGACATCTCGCGAGGTTGTAAGAGAATGAAATGTTGATCGTGTAACAGTCATTTGACATTCTCCTTAAACCGGGAAATTGGGAAATTTAAAAAACTCGATAATTGAATACCTGAAACGATGATTGAAAATTTCATCACCATTTTCACTTGGCTAGAAAAAGTAATTTACCTAGGATATAAAACTACCATCAATCCAGCATATTCGTCGGTACTCTACAAATAATTTTCTATCTCGATTAAAAATTGTTATTGTAAAATAAAATTCGTTTTCTTGAAGCTGAAGAATAAAGACCGCGATTGTTCTTGCATCGACCTAATATTTCCAGCTTATCTTAATTCGTAGGAGACAGATGCGAACATGCCCGAAGTTAAAACGGAAGTACAGCAAAACGGTACGCGTACATCCAATATCAAGCTGAGGCTTATTGCCAAGGTGGACGCTAAGAATCTCGCTCTGCAGAAGATGATCGATGCCGAGCATTTGATCGGCAATGATCTGCTCATGGACGAGTACGAGTACGGAAACGAGGATTACAAGAATGGCGGTAACGGTGATACCAGTAACGACGACGACGACGAGAACGATGACGACGATGAAGACGATGACGAAGACGATGATGACGATGAGAGCGAAGACGAAGAGTTCGACGACGAAGAGGAAGTCATGACCATGTGTCCCAATTATTGCAAATGCTCGGGACAATACGCAGCTGCAACCACCGCCACGTACGTCCTTGTGTTATTTTCTATTTGAAAGTCGTGTTACATAACTAAACGATCGAAGACAAAGAGGAAATGTCGATAAAAGTTCTCGTTGCCCGCGCGATGCATCACGAAGATTCGTAGGTGCGGAACGCGAGTATTTCCGTTACGATTATTTCTTTTCATCCTTCGAACGCGACGCCATCATAGATAATTTATTCGTCATAAATTACGACGCTCTACTGCGATCGAGATAACGTAGAAACATTAATTTTGATAAAATCGCGATAACTCTATTTAGATCGTTTCGGAAGTAACGTTGTCGTTAAAATCATTTATGATCTTCGAAAAAAACTGGATTGCGAATAAATTTTTTACGATATCTGAATCTTCGGAAATTTAATTCGATAATATGATAGACAAATTATTGATAATGAATAACATGATAGTAAAATGAAATATCTCGATTGGATCTTTACGGAAAAATATTTCATTGATCGATGCACGCTAAATACTAAATTAATTCGTTGCTTTTCGAATGTTATGTATTTATTCGCCGTGAACTTGAAATATCATAAATATATTTCCAATCGACCAGTTATTCAGAAAATTCAATATTCCGTGTTTATTCGATACTATCATCGGATGGCGCACGTATCATAAATGACGAATAGCATTTCGACTAGCCGCGTCCGACAACGTTTAATACATTCGATAAGTTCGCTAGCGACACCAGGAAAATTTTTCACGCATGTTGACAAGTTGTTTCAATATCTTATTCGCGATATAAAATAGACGAGTCTGATTAGAGTATTGTTGGATTATTTCAAATGAAATAATACAGTGCCAATAGGCAAAAACGAATCGCGTGTTGAGAAACACTGTTAGTGGGAGAGTGAAAAGAAACAATCGCATGTCACTTCTTGAAGCTGTCCCTCGCTTCCAAGTGGCATCCAGATGCTCTTTTCTTCGAAGGACTTGCTTTACTTCTAGCTAATTTTCCAAACTAGCAAGGCGTTCTTCTGTGCCGAGAAATGAAAGGAGTGTTATAACAAGAATTTAGATATTAGTCTAATTTTAATCGTGACGATTCCGTACTCACTAAGAAGGGAAAACGATGTATTTTTTGTTCAAAAAACTAGAAAACACAACAAGTTGTCCCCATTTGACTTGGAGTCTTAGATTTAACGAGAAAATACGCTGTTTTCACCCTTAGGATAAATCCAAAACGATGGCTTTCGAACGAATCAACATTGACTTTACTTTCCTCAGGTGTACGAAGCTCGTGGAGGAGCAGTCGTTCGGTCCAGGCGTCGCTCATCTACGTATCGAGAACGCAGAAGACATTCGACTTGGTCCACACGCGTTGAAATCCTTAGGACTTCAGCAACTGGAATCGATCGTCATTACGGACACGCGTATAACCAAACTCGATCGCACCGCTTTTGACGGCATAACTTATCTTTTCGCCGTAAACCTGACGCGCAACGCTCTCTCGGACATTCATCCGCATACATTCCAAAATAACACGCAACTCAGCCTGTTAACCATATCTGGGAATCCGTTGAAGTACGAACATTACGCGCGAAAAACCAAGCAGAACTTATTTGATGCACCCAGCATAACCGAGCTCGATTTCTCCAACAACGGATTGACTAAGCTACCGTTCGGCGCCTTCCGGAAGATGCAGTCTTTAGCTTACATCAGCTTGAAGGGTAACCAATTGAAGGAAGTAGACAAGACGAACTTCGAATCGATGGAAGCGCTCGTGGATCTCGATCTCTCCTACAACTTGCTGGACAAGCTTCCGCCTCAAATTTTCAACAACAGCGACCTGCAAACCCTTCGAATTTCTGGTAGGGCTTCGTATTCGCTTTCTCGACTCTACGACAGCCGTGGGAAAAATTGTTTCAATGAGCCGTCTTTCGAGAGGCCGAGGGCTCTTCGTAACGCGTCGATCGATGTCTCGTAATTATCGAAACACTGTCAGTGACGGAAAGATCTCCGATATCTTATCGATTCGATATAAATAACTAAATTTTAAAACGAAGTAATCTTGGATTTGATACCGTACGGGTATATGACAAATTTATTCTATCGCGTACGGTATACAATGAATTATAAGCATTTTATAAGTCATTGAGGTGTGGCGATCTCGCGTCATCGATCAATATAACGCATTCACCGCAATTCCTACGTACTATTTTTTCGAACCTATACATTGTTGTTCTATTCACGTTCAGGGATATTAAAAAGTGCACGATGTTAAATCCATTTTCTTCTTATTAAAGTACAATTGTTAGTTTGAACAATGATGTTATTTTAATAATATTGACCGTAATGAATCGACAACGCGCCAAAACGTTACGCAAGCTTTTAATGATTGACGAAGAGCCAAAGTAGAACGACGCTCATTCCAATCGTTAGAAGTTTCCGAGATGAAAGTAACAAAAATAATGCGAATATTACGTTTCAGGAAATAATTTTTCGACGTTGGCTATCATAAAAGCATCGAAACTATCAACACTGGAGGCATCCAATAATAAAATCAGAGTCATCGCCAAAAATGATCTCTCCGGTGTACCAGTTTTGGAACAACTTGTTCTTCGTTCGAACGGCTTGAAGAGGATAGACGAACACGCGCTCGTCAATATCGATCAATTGTCGCATCTCGACATCAGCGACAACCAACTGACTTCGTTAACGGAACGTCATCTCAGGACTAATCCAAGATTGAAGATTTTGTTGATGAGTGAAAACCCGGAACTAAAAAGACTACCCGTATTTAAAACCACCGGTTTGGAATACGAGACGTACAGGTGATACTTGACTTTTTAATCGATGCGCAATGCACACGCAACTTCTAACTTTCTAAGTTATTAATAATTTAATAATACTTCATGTTAATTAATTGCACCGAGTCTAATGTTTCGTTTCTCACGTAGTGTTTATCGTTTCGAATGCGCGAATTGCGGTTTGGATAAACTCGAGAAAGGAACGTTCGACGCTATGCCAGCCCTGGTACATTTGGATCTCGCCCAGAATCGTCTGAATAGTCTACCGGACGGATTGTTTACTTCCCTGTCGTCTCTCCGAGAACTTGATCTTTCCGGCAATCTCATCGGCTCTTTGGGTACCAACATGTTCCTTGGCGCGTTGACTCTGAACAAACTCACTCTGGCTGGTAATCCATTAACGACGTTGCAAGTCGCGCCGTTCTTAAACACGCCAAATCTTTCGAAACTGGATGTAAGCAGATGTGCCCTAGAGAGAGTGTGGAGCGAAGCGAGAATTCCTTTAAGGAGCCTAAGGTAACAACGGACTTCATTGCAGGTCGATTAAATTATTTTACAATAGTACGGCGTATGTGGAGATGAACGATTTGAATAGAATCAATTTTTCACCGTATTCATCGCGAGATGCGGTCTTTAAAGATGATCACGAGACGTGAACATTGTAATAAGATACGTCATTGTCAATAATTATTTATTTATTCGTATTTTGTTCGTACAAACTTTCGCAATACTCGCGTTTCATAACAATTAACCTTTTTAGTGACAAACGCATCTGATAGTGTCACTGGCTCTGCCTAGACGTAGTTTTCATTTAAATAGCTGCAGCTACTTATGTTGTCGGCAACAATAGATGATTCTGATGCCATTTTGTAGTAGAAACATTAAAATTCAGTTATCGAATGTCATTTTTTGTTTATATAAATCATTTTTTAATGGCGAAAATTAAGTTTCACAACGAGATATATCGTCAAAGGGTTAAAGATATACGAATAATGCAATCGTTTGACAATAATATCGTTAAAATTGAATGCCAGTGAGTGTTGCAAACGTTGAAAGAAGTCAACAGGAAAATGATATCGACAAAACAAATATTTCCAAGAAATAATAACGAAGTTATAAATTTATGCACAAGAACTTACATCGCAACTTAGGTGCAGTTATATTTCAACTGAATCATTAATTAACAGGTTTTAATACGTTTGATTTATGCACTCGATAGTTGAGTCTACATCAATCGAGATTGATGTATTCGCAGATTAATATATAGCGAAAATTGCCTTGCGCTAAAATGGTAAACATTAATTTACCTCTTTATGAATTATTCATGCGACTTGACTCGATTATACAAAGTAAAAGAGGGTGATAAGTAACGGAAAATCCCAGAAAACTTGTAAAGCGTTTTCGAATAAAGTTCAAGTATAATTCATGATTAAATATTATCATTCTCAAGATTTTTGTCGGTTCGTGGGAACCTACTTCGTCAAATCACTGTGGAGGAGCTCAGGGCAACGCCGAAACTCGCCGCATTGGATTTATCTCACAATCCCATGGATTGTGACGAAGATTTCCATGTAGCTGTGCAATGGCTCACCGAACGTGGCGTCACACCGACAGAAACTCATAGGTACGGCATAACATCATTTTAAACTTGATCGTTTATCCAGATACCTCCTGACGGATATTTATATCTTTTTTATCGATTTACTTTGATGACGCTTACAGTTTGACGTGTCACTAATCGCACGATTGTGCAATTACATCTTCCATATTTAATCCCTTGTTAGACGTCACAGTCAAACGATCGCTGTTACTTCAACCGTTAACTCTTTCAGATACATCAATGACTACGTCAATGCCGAAGATTACTCCGATTCCGAAGGCATAACGCAATGGAAAGATCTTGCGAAAATCGTTTGCGATGGTGTCTATGATGGACCACCCCCAAGGCCAAAGCCAAAGATGCATCCTCAAATAGAAAAGGATTTCCTCGCGGGACTCGACATTCCAGAGGACACGAACACGCTTCTCAGTCGCAACTTCGAAGTGAGTGACTTTTTGACTTTTGTATCGCTTCTTAGAGAAACCAAGGCATTTTTAGAGGCATTGTTGCGTCTAAAAGGATTCACACGAATTTTACTCGTACCTAAATGGATTCGTAATGCGAGAAGTTATTTTCCAAAGGAAAAAAATTGTACTCTACCTACTTAAAAAAAGACATTAATTAAACCTGCTCTTACTAACGAATTGAACGTAATCAAATGGCATTCCTTTAGGGATCGTTGCAAATCGAGCACGGTAGGGGACAGACCGAGGAGTTGGAGGACGCATGGACGGCGCAGGATCAGGAATACGATGTTTTCACGGGAAAAAGTATGGAATATCGACCGTGGTACAGCGGTGCGATATGGCCGATGATGGCAGTGATCCTGGTGACTCTGGCTATTCTTCTGCTAGCCGCGCACGTGGCTGCCACCTTAGCGAAACGACGTGGTCGCGGACCGGTGATAAGGCCTCCAATGTTACTACGCCAGGGCATGATCGACAACAAGAACTGCGGTTTGGTCTACAAACCTCTTCAGGAAGAGATCGCGACACCGCACATGCCGAAAAGGGGCAGCTTCTACTCCAGCAGTACCTTCCATTACGACAAGATCGTACCCGAGAGCGTTTAAAGAGACTTCTCTTTCTATTTCCATGTTTCTGCTTCCTTCTTTTTCTCTCCTTGCTTTGATTCCGCGCGAGGCTTTGATGTTTAACCCTTATCGTACGATGATAACAACGCCTATCGACGCGTTCAAATACATCATATTGCGTTCGTAAGGAAGGGTCGCGATATTTGTCAGGATGCATTTTTATTTTGTTCTAAAGTAAGGGTAAACGAGATATCTATTCTTTAACGTTCTTCCCTTATTCTTCTCGAAATAAGTTTCACGCCACGAAGCATCTGTTAAAGATGAATAGTATATATACATGTATATGTACATGTACGACATATACATACGTATATGAAAAGGACAGAAAGAGAAAGAACGCACTATCCAAGCGCGAAAACTCAAAGAAAGAAGGGAAAAAGAAGAAACGCAAAGAACTGAGAAGATGTTGGAAAAGAAATGCGAGGTAAATCGGGGCATCGTGCCAAGGAAAGGAAGCGCTTCTTGCTCTCCGTTTCTGTTAGCTCTACTGCTGTACGCTACCATAGCGTTATCGCGCTTTCGGAATTTCCGTAAACGATAAGAAGTATTAGTGATCGTACGACGTAGTAGTAATAAGTTACGCCATGAAACGATCAAACGGAAGATGGTAATCTTTCGTAAATGTACCGCGATTGTTTTTGCCGACGGAGATACGGATGATCGGTAGTCGTGAGGTTCATAAAAGAAAAAGAAATAAATATACCTAGTTGTACATGTAAATTTAATTGATAGTGCGTAAGTCGTATTTTTAATCTGTTATCGGTGTATCATGAAAAAGTATACATAACTCTGGGTAAAAAATGTGGTGTTTGTCGTTCTGTTTAGGAGAGAGGGTAAGAAAGACAGAGAGAGAGAAGAGGAGGATCGCTTGAAATGATAGAAAAAACAATAAAATAGAAATGTCAACGAATAGTAGCAAGCAAATGTCTCGATGGGACATGGAAAATTTTTTGCGAGTTAGAACGACGATATGCCGATCATAGTAATATATGTAAACCGTATTTTTAAGGCACGTAGTATTTTAATCAGAGCGACGGAGAAGTTCGCGCACTATCGAAAAAATATCGATAGAAAATAAGCGAGCGAAGGGCCGTAACGCACGGCAAACTACACGCGACAAACGCTGTAAATAATATAATAACATTTTAATAAAATTTTATGT
>JAITYT010000204.1:511442-531176 GCA_025433975.1 Liostenogaster flavolineata | reverse complement strand
AAAAAAAAAACGATATTATATATATTAATAATACTCGACCAAAACGTACCATTTTCAATCAAATTCGACAAACAAACATTGATCCTATCACGTTGACATTTTTTATTTTATTATATTATTTTGTTTATTTTAAAAAATGCTTGAATCAATCCAATTCTCTAGTTAACCTCACTACCTCTAGTTACCAACATTATGAATCATTAACAGTATATGCTGTAAGAAACAAACTCAAAACAGTAGCGCACAAAATTTTCACCGATGAGTGCGTATGTGTATGTATGTGTATCATATCAAAATTGCGCTTATCGTGATCTTGATGATTTTATGAGTTTAAATTAGATAACTTCATGAACACTATGAAAGTATCGAATTCGTATGCCATCCCTGTTACGTTTAAACGACAAAGAACGTGACAATACCCGAGTTTAACGCAATTACGTGCAATTCTTAGCGTAAAACAATGGAGGTACAACAATATGAACGATTTGTAAAGATGATATTTTTTAACGTGCAATAACTGTCTGGAATAACTTATGAATCAAATTACGAGATTGTACATTTCCATAATTTCTAACTATATTCACGATTTCATTCAATCAAGGACAATTGTATTCGGGTGTCTGGAAAGTTCGTGCCGGTTTTGAACGAAAATCGAAACGCGGCATATTTAAATTTTGCGCGAGATCTGGTTAATATGGTGGATGGGGTAGAGAATATGTTGGATTTTGATATTTTTAATATTTCTGCTTCATCAGCTTCAAACCTAGCAAACCACTTCCCCAAATTCATTTCCAAATAAGCCTGAAGTACTTTCTGGTAGAATATATACATCTGTTTTCAATCATTCTGATGTATTCAGTCCTGTCCTAATGGTATATAACTATCACCAAATATAAACGAGGCTCTGTTACTCCTGTAAAATTAAATACAGGTGAAAATAAATCATTTGATTTAATCAAATTTAATTGTTAACTATTTCTCTGGTAAGATAAAATTAAGTCCTATCGTTAATTATATCGTAGATGCGCCGATCGAAGAAACACATCAAAACGAAAAATCCCGTTAATATGGATCAGAGATTAACACGAATGAATTACAAATATCATGTGTTAGAGAGGAGTTTGATAACGCAACTATAAGTATTAGTAAAACCAAGTCAAAATCAAAGTCAACAAAAATGCTTTCCAAAAGATGTGCCACCGAATTGTTCCCAGTTGTATCAATACAATTTTAAGTAATATCGATTTTTTTGGAATTCGACTGTTTATTTGAACATAGAGAAGTCTAAGATCGACCAGGATTAAAAACGACTTATCCATCGTCGTAATTAACGATATTGTATTGATTTAAGCGTGATAAGCGGAGAAAGCCGATTTCTTGGACTATGTTAACACACCAATTGGAAAACAAACCAATTACGATTACTTTGGAACCTTCAATAATTAGGTACCGGTTCCGAGGTCACCGGCGTTACGATTTTTGATTATACTCCAAGGTCAAAACTAGAACTGTTGCCAGGCAAGACCATAGTGTATAGTCAGATCTGTAATTTATCTAGTATTTATTATTCGATCTAATCTAATATTAACATTATTTCTGATTTTTAAATATTAAATATCATTTAAACTATTGTTCTATTTCAAATATCAGTTTTAATTTATTTGAAACCACTTCTTTCATCTATTAAATGTTTCTGGATAGACGTATCTGCACTTAATTAGTGGATTGGCAAAAGAATAATTTTCGTTACCGTTAGATAGCATTATGTTATCATGAAGTTGCTACAGTGTTATTATGAAGTTGCTAAAAATATGGCAAAAGGCTATCAACAAGAATGAAACTTACATGATTGATTAGAGTTAAGTGTTTGTATTATTAAGTTTTATTTTACACTAAAAATCCGAAACTTCTCTCTTATCAACCTAATGTAAACAAGTTGGTTTTCGCTTCCTAGATTTCACTTATGATCAAACATTAAATGAATATATTCTGCAAAATGGGTATATAGCTAGTGGTATATTATATACCTTTCATTTCACATATCTCACACGAATAGATATTAAAAATAAATTACACAAGAATATTATAGAAACAGGTAAAAAAAATAAAATGTCTTCTTTTTATATGCAGGGCTTTGATACCCACTTTCGAAATCATCGATCCTGAACATACGTTGACGTTACCTGAAAGAGTCTGCGCTTTTCCTGGATTGGATATGCTCTGTCACGCTCTGGAATCATTCACAGCGGTATTGTATATCGAAAGGACATCTCCGAAAAAATCCGATCCTGAGATCAACCCATCAAGGCAGCAATCCTATCAGCGATGTCTGGGCAAAATCTACCCTTCAAATACATGTCGCCTTAAATAATATAATATTATAACAACATTTGTACAGTGCTAATCAAGAAATTATTCATATATAATTTCCTAACACAGCTTAAATAGTACTAAGTCGAGTAGAACCCCGTTGGTCCGAACTAGTCAGGAGGAATGAGTATTCAGTTAAGAGAATTTTCAGATAATATCATAGAATAGATACTAAATCTAAACTAATTCTTATACATTTAAAATTTTTTAATTTTTACAATTATTAAGATCGAATTAAACAATTAAAAAAAATTATTAACAAATAATTGATCATTTCTAATCTATATTCGGTTATATTTGAAGGAGTGGTATGTGCAAGTTGAAGGAATGCTATTGTTGAGGGACCCAATTTTATAATACATGCAGGATTATATTACTAATCGCTTAATAAATTATTAATTAATTCGTGTGCACTCACCCGATGTAAAGATGTGGCAAGAGAGGCAACGTCCGGTCGGCTGATCTTCAAGTCTTCGGTACTAACTCCTCGAAGTCGGATCCATGAATTTCCTTGCTTCACTCACGTTCACTTGCACTTACACTTGAACTTTCACTTCATTGCACTACGCGACGCGACACGACACGACACAAAACATGCATCGAAATTACGAAAATTATTTCACCGATATGGTGAAATCGTCATGCGTCGACGATCGGCTACGAACTAACACTGCATAGAGTTCATGTAAAACACCTAGGTCGACCGAAATACTAACAAAAAAAAACGTCGCACTTCGATGATTTGTTATTGTTGGTATTTTGATAATATCTCAAGGGTTAATAGTATACGAATAATGCAATCGTTTGACAATAATATCGTTAAAATTGAATGCCAGTGAGTATTGCAAACGTTGAAAGAAGTCAACAGGAAAATGATATCGACTAAACAAATATTTCCAAGAAATAATATCGGAGTTATAAATTTATGCACAACAATTTTTATCGTAACTTAGATGCAGATGCATTTCAAGCGAACGTGACTTAATATGTTTGGTTTATTCGCTTGATAGTCTACATCAATCGAGATTGATGTATTCGCAGATTAGTATATAGCGAAAATTGCCTTGCATTAAAATGGTAAACATTGATTAATTTCTTCATGAATCATTCGCGCAACTTGACTCAATTATACAAAGGAAAAAAGGGCGATAAGTCTTCGAAAATTCCAAAAAATCTGAAAAGTGTCTTCGAATAAATATAATATATATATATATTATACAACCTCATGGATTACGACAAAAATTGCCAAGCGTACACACGAATATTAGCCCCCAAAAAGAGTATCGAATAAGTAAATTAAATCGCTTGATTTAATCGAAATAAAAACTTAACTATTTTCCTTGCAAGATAAAATTGAGTTTTATCGTTAGTTATGTCGTGGAAGCATCGATCGAAGGAACGCATCGAACGAGGAATCCCGTTAGTACGGTACTGATAGCACACGAAGCAAACGAATCATGCGTAAAAGAAGAGATCGTAAACACAACTCCATATATATGTAGTTGTTAAAGTAATATCTACGCATACACGCTAGACCGGAAGTATACGAAACAGAAGAGGGGATTGATTGTAGACTCACATTAAGATGAAGGTTGAAATACTCAGTCATTCTCGAAGAGCTCGCCATTAACGTTCTCGACTTTATCTTCCGACCAGGCTTATAAGTTTAGTAAAACCAAGTCAACGTTGCAGTCGAAAAAAATGTTACCCAAAAAACGTGTCATCGAATTGCTTCAAGTCATATCGTCGCAATCGTAAGTAGTATCGTTTCTTTTGGAGTTTCGCCGTATAAATGAACATTGGGAAAACTAAGAAAATTGGCCGGGACTAGAAACGACTTATCGATTGTCATAATCAACGATATTGCACTGATTTATGCGTGTCGATGATCGTGAAACGATATTCATAATCAATAGTGCCGATACTGATTATATTATTCGTTGGTCATCTTTTTACGCATAGATGTAGATGCCCAGCTCATGCAAATCCAGGCACCTCCAACTACATTTATGGAAAAACACGAAATGCTGCCACCAATCCCACAGCTACGAAGGAATATGCTTTCGAAGTAAATTTCTCGCAAACAATTTACTTTCCTCCGTAAACATTCTTACAAAGAATCGATAAATTAATCGTAACTGTCGTCTGCAATAAATTTTAACTTAGACTTCGGAGTATTTTGAATAGATCAAATTTTCTTCACCGAAACTGAAATACGAATTGAATATTCTCTGCAATATCCTATAAGGATTATTTTCGAAAACATTAAATACGTTAATAATCTTGCAATAAAAGAATGAATCTTAAACTATCAAATTTTTCCTGTTAATGGAGCATGGATCTTTTTCATTTATTTTTTCAATATAATTTGTGATAATATGAAGTATATTCCCAATAACGAAGATAAGTCATTTTAGATGGCGTGTTCTACGATACGTTACGGCTTCGGCGTTACAAAAGAGTTAGGACAGGACTTACAAAATTTAGGTGCCAAGAAAACGTGTGTAATGACAGATTCGAATTTGGTAAATCTGAAACCTTTTAAGACTGCGCTTGATAGCCTAACAAAGCACGGCGTTCATTTTGAAATATACGATAAAGTACGGGTAGAACCTACGGATCAGAGCATCCAAGATTCAATCAAGTTTGCCAAATGTGGAAATTTTGATACCTTCGTGGCCGTATGTATTAATAGTATCGATATTTATTTAATTAAATCTATGTATATCTTTGCAATATCATGTGGGTTATTTTCTTGCTCGAAAATAAAAACCAAACTTCGACCTTTATCAGGTTGGTGGTGGCTCCGTAATGGATACCTGCAAAGCTGCGAATCTTTACAGTTGCGACACTGAAGCCGATTTCTTGGATTATGTTAATGCACCAATTGGAAAAGGAAAACCAATTACAATAAACTTGAAACCTTTAATAGCTGTACCGACAACATCAGGCACTGGTTCCGAGACCACCGGCGTTTCAATTTTTGATTATCACCCTCTCAAGGCTAAAACCGGAATTAATAACAGGCAAGATCATAATGTATCGACAAAACTGTAGTTTACCTTGTAATTATTATTCGATCTAATCTACTATTAATATTATTTAAAATATTTTTCTATTTTGAATATAGATTTTAATTTATTTGAAATCACTTCTTTCATCTATTAAATATTGCTGGTTAGCAGTATCTACACTTAATTAGTGGATTGGCAGGAGAATAATTTTTGTCACCATACATAAATGTCGTTATGTTTTTTTCTTATGATTTCTAGTAGTGTTATCATGAAGTTGCTAAAGTGGTAGCAAAGATAATTAACAAAAATGAAACTTATACGATTAATTAGAGTTAAGTCTCTAATCGATAAATAAGTTAAATTATAAAAGCTGGTAAAAAAAAATAAGACATTTTCTTTTTATATGCAGAGCTTTGAGACCCACTTTAGGAATCGTCGATCCTGAACATACTTTGACATTACCTGAAAGGGTTTGCGCTTTTTCTGGGTTCGACGTACTCTGTCACGCTCTGGAATCATTCACAGCGATACCGTATACCGAAAGAACACCATGTCCATCAAATCCGATCCTGAGACCAGCCTATCAAGGCAGTAACCCTATCAGTGATGTCTGGGCAAAATATGCTCTTCAAATAATGCGCAAGTAAGCAGAAAATTATCTCTTCTTCTTTTGTGGCAAGTCATTCTAAAAGTTAGAAATCTATGCGACAAGGACGGACATCCAAGTATTTTTCGATCGTAGTAAGTATTTAAAAAAAAATGAGAGGGTTCTGAACAACCTATATAACGAGCCATATTTTTGACTTTCTGAGATTCAAAGTTCCAATTTATTACAATAAAATGGGCTTTAATAAAATGAATTTTAAATATATATTATTCTATCATTACATTGTCTACATAAATCGTCTATAAGCTGGTAATAATCATTATCCGCAATAAAATCATTTATTCGTTAATTACACTAGAAATAAAAATGACATGTGCATATAAAGTAAAATAAAGAATATATAAAATAATGATATTTAAAAGATTACGAATGTAAAGAAAATAAATATTAAATACTTCATTATTTTTTGACAGCATTGAAATTCCTGATTACTGATACGTATATATCCGTTCACTGAATTGATGTATTTGTAGAATTACGCTAATGTTCTTAATGAATAAAACTAACGATATTCTTGCGTTCTAAAAGATCAAATAGAGGATAATGCTTTTAGGTACTTCGAGAGAGCGGTGTACAATCAAGATGATCTTGAAGCGAGAAGTCACATGCACCTGGCAAGTTCTATGGCTGGTGTCGGCTTTGGAAATGCCGGTGTTCATCTTTGTCATGGTCTTTCTTATTCTATAAGTGGAAACGTTCGTAATTTTCAGCCAGAAGTAAGTCTTCAAGATTATTATTTTGCAAATTCCATAGTACTCTCTCATATAAATTATTGTCTTTAAACCTATGACAATATATTCTATTATCGATTTTCCTTCTTATCTACGCTAAATAACGCTATTAGATATCCTTCATAGGGGTATAGTAAGGACCATTGCATCATTCCTCATGGGTTGTCAGTCGTTATAACCGCTCCCGCTATTTTTTCGTTCACTGGTCAAGCGTGCCCGGAAAGGCATTTGGAAGCAGCGGAATTATTGGGCACCGACGTCAGTAAAGCAAAACGCGAGGACGCCGGAAAAATATTGGCTGATACTGTCAAAAAATATATGAAAATAATGAAGGTTGAAAATGGATTAACGGAGCTTGGTTTCAAAAAAGAGGATATTCCTGATTTGGTGAAAAGAACGTTGCCACAGGTACCGTGACATAGAACGTTTTATAATGTTAACCTCTTGTTCTTTTGAGAATGGGTTGAATATATTTAGATATCAGTAAATTTAATTTCACATTTTATTTTTTGTATTCGTGATTATTTGATCACTATACGTCTTTCACAAATTCCAATACGATAAATTCGTTGTAACATTATATGTATCAATATCGAATTTAAATTATCTTTCGCATTATTATTTGTGATATTTTTGTTTTGTTCGTTTTATAATATTTTTTTTACTACTTATTTTATAGCATCGTATTACATCTTTAGCGCCCCGGCAGCAATCCGAAGAAGATCTCGCACAACTATTCGAAAATTCATTTACAGTTTATTGAATTCGTATTCTTTCACATACGTTTTCCAACAAATGTAAACACTATTACTAATAAAGACTATATATTTCTCTACGTAAATAAACTGACATTATTTTTTCCAACTGTTCTTGCTCATACATAAATCATATTCGAAAACATATGCAATAGTCTACAATATTTCAATCTTTCAGGAAATCGATTGTACTTTTTCAAAATGCAACTTAATATTACTATGAGTGATAATATATAACCATAATTCATATTTCTTAATACTCTGATAGTTTGCAACGTGTTTGTTTTTTTAAATATATATAAAATAAAATTAAGAAACTCTTAATTAAAAGATGATGTTTCTATTAACAAAATATATTACAGCGCAAATTAAGAACTACGGAAATATTTACTTATGAAAATAATTTATCACGATTATACTTGGAAATTTAATAAAATCTTTCGTGTTTAGATAATGGCACATAAGTATAAAGTAACTTTGACAATGTAACTAATATCATTGATTAATGTTATGAAGTGTTACGATATGTGCATTGAGAATAAATTTCGATGAATTATTCTAAATATACATATATGCCATTACATAAGTAGTAAAGCTGTTTTTTCAAATTTCAAATAGGTACTATTATTATATATATGCTATCGTACCGCAACATCAGTTTCGATAATAAACAAGTCAAATAAAAAAATTATTATAATTTTTAACGAACTTTCTATTTTTTATCTTAAATCATACTATAACAACATTTATACTGTGCTAATCAAGAAACTATTCATACATAATTTTCTAACACTACTTTAAATAGTATTAAATACAGTATAACCTCGTTAATCGGACCAATCAGAAAGCGTAAGTATTCAGTTAAGAGAATTTCAGATAATAGAATATATACTTTTCCGACTTTGTTTAATTTGATTATAATAGATACATTATTATGGTCTCGGCACTAAATCCAAACTGACTTGTATACATACAAAATTGTTGAATTTTTTTAAGTTTCGAAATTGAAAGTCTTCTATTATGCACAAATCAATGTTATGATTCTCATTTAGTAGGACGAGGATTAATATGAATAACGATAACATACAAAATGTGTTTGGACAACAATGAGTTCATATAATTTAATGTTCGAATAGTAGAAACTTTGAGTAACAGCAGTTTGGATAATTGAGGTTCCACTGTATTTCTAAACATTTTCTTTATAAATATTTGATAATATCTTAGCGAATCGTAACCTGGTAAAATTCTTTTTAAGTAATCATAAATATATTTTTAATGGGTAAAAAATAAACGTATTATGATCTGTAACATAAGTTACAAAACATGAAGTATTAACTTAAATCTTAAATAAAATGATTAAAAAATAATAATAAAACAGAAAATAACTGTAAACGTGTACTTGTTGGAATTATTAATAAAAAAAATAATAGAAGAGCATTATCTATACTCATTAATCGCTGTCAAAGAAAATTGATATAATAAATAAAACATCATATAATTTAACATTTTTTACTATCAATGTAGATGTTTAATTTTTCAAAAAAGATAAATATTGATTAAATAATTATTATATTTGCAATAATTTTCTCAAATGCTTTAAACAAAATAATTACTGTTATTTGGAAAATTATAAATAATACCCAAAAATTAATAACATTAATGAATTACAACAGAATTTCGACGATAATTGAGAATGTTTTATAGGTACTATAAGTCTGTTATATAATTGCTTCAACACTACTAATTCGATATAATCTTCGGAAATAATTGGTAATAATCTGGACGATAATTTAATAACGTTTATAAATCTGAATTCATTATCGTTTACGGCACAAATCTTGTGAAAAATGTAGGTAATAAATAAGTATGGAAAACAAAATGAAGTCTCTTGTAATAATGAAAAATAACTAAAAGAAAGATTTATGATAACGAGATGAAAATGACTGGCTTACAACTGTACAAGAAATAAAATGTACATGATTTTTATAAGTATATACAAGTATATCTTATAAAAATGAAATATACATTTCTAAGTTTACATGTGAAATCAAATTCGTCTCATTGCATAGATATATTCACTATTCATGAAATAAATTTGATGTTCATCATCTTTAATCTTTAGTAGTAAGCAATTTAAATTTAAACATATTTAACTCATCCTTTATTTTCTTGTTTTAAATATTTCCATACTACGTAATTCTTGATCTTTGATTTTTAAATTTTGAATATAAAAATAGATGCATAAATCTTTTATACGGCATTATTTAAATGTTATCATCATATTTTTAAATTATTTAAAGATTCATTTTGATTAGAGCTAATTGACAACCATACTCATAATAATCTTTCACGTTACTTTGTAATTTACGATTCAACAACATTTTAATTAGTTGTTATTATCCAATTTACAGAAGATGAATCAGAATACTTAAGAAACTATCATAGTTATCATAGTTCAATTTGAAGAATTTACCGGGTTAAGATTCGCCGAACATGCTTCAATATTTCTGCAAATAAGTAATGACATTGAACATAAAAAATTATATAGCAATGTACTGATCCATTAAATGATATCGCTAATTATTTAAAGAATGAAAAATACCAAATATTCGATATATTATGGTTGGAAAATAAGAATACTTATATATACCACAATAATACGCAATTTTTTTAAAGAGAAAAATGTCTCATTTTTTATCGTTTATGGCTCGAACGATTTAAGGATCCTTATAAAAAAGCCTTTTTTCTTGTAAGAAACAAGAAGTAAGGATCTTCAATTCGGTCCAACGTTTCATGAACGATCAAATAAATACATTTTTTATATTAATCGAAAGTAAAATTCTCGATTGCTAAAACTCAGCTTATAAGAGTTATATCGCATGTTCGTGTTTCTTTTTGACTGATAGTAGATATAAAAATTGAAAGATTTCGCAATTATACAGCATACGGGCATTCCTAAAGAAAGACAATCGTGATGTTAATCATTAGCAAATATCGTTATTATTATGAAACTATTATTATTATTTTTAATAAAATTACTTTTCTTCAATAAGAATATTGATTGATGAACAAAAATATATTTTAAAAGATACGGAGTAATTATCAGTGATACTATAATATAAGATTTATATATTATCGTCTTCTACGTACACATAAAAACTCAATAACGAATTTATATAGTATACAGATATGCTGTTTCAGGCAAATATTAAGTAAGACAAAAATTTTCTTTCTTGTATTTCAAAATTTTATACAAATTTCTTAATATTATAAGTAATACTCACATTTGATAATAGTTATATTCAGTAGTGTGTGTATCATAAGTATATATTACTTTCAATTTGAAATTTTAGATCCATTAGAAAAATTTCTATTCACACGACAGATAAAATTCGTCTCCTTCGAACTTGTTCTGCGACGTATAGCATTATTTTAGCCATGTTTTTTTATCACAGCATTATAAGAAGGTGCTTATAAAAAACATATATTTACTTTAATTATTTGAAAACGATAAAACCAGATAGAAAATAATTAAATTATTTTGATTATTATTCAACACATAATTACAGGTTTTCCAAGCACACATGTTCTTAGAATCAATTTTTAAAACTAAGCTTAATTAGAAATATTAGATAATTAAAAATAAAATGAAAATTGTTATCATATTTACCAGTTTTGGAAGAAGATGAATTATTCATATTGATATAAATTATATTGTTATTATAAGTGATTTTATACTGCTTTCATTTTAATTATTTTAAGAATACAAATATGGTTCAAATTAGATGTAATATTTATTAAAAATCAATTGATTCTTCAACATGATAAATTACAATAAATGTTAAAATAAAATAAATTATTGTGAACGAAAAAAAAAATTGAACACAGTAATAGAAACTAACTCTTGGTGATCATCTTGATCGACTAGCGTTCACGTAGAGATCAAACCAAATAAATATTGCTTACCCTACTCCTATTCGCCCCACCATGCATAACCATGAGATTGAAATGTGATTATATGTATTGACATATTATACTAGGAATAAATCGAACACAATTATATTTTATATACGAATTTCTTCAAACTTATAAGATAATACACGTTAATCAATGTTGAATACAAACACTATTAGAAATTGGAGTGAGATATGTTAATTTCACGAAGGCACGTAAATTCAAATTAGTATTATATTTTATCTTTAATTTGTAAACATCTTATAATGATATAAATTTAAATGTTATGATGATATTGCATTTTCTAATCGTTGTTAAATGTCGTTACTTTTAATATATTTTTGTTTCAAAATAAACATGCTGTTTGTTTTAATATGAGTAAATATAACATTTTTAAATATAGTGAAATGTATATAAGTATAATATATAGTTAAAACATAATAAAACGCTGGAAAATAAGGAAGATAAAAGAGTATTTGAATACGTATTGATGTCTTTCGTCTATTGACAAATTTTGTCATTCTAAAATTCTAGAACTGTACGATTCTTATAATAGCAATCAAAAGAAATATCAACAACAGTATCTTAAGAGAATTTTGCTTCAATGACCAATGTAGGGGTATCAATAATGTAAATTTCTTCGTTACTATAATTATTATTGTACATAAATGAATACGTACAATACAGTAGAAATCTTTATGTATCACTGCAACATTGTTACCTTAAAAAATAAACTATTATAAATGTGTCATCATGTTTATGATCTTTCACAAAGTAATTTTATAATGATGAAAGATTTAAACTATTTATTTCGACAATAGTCGCGATCACTCGTACGATAGATACTTATCTAACAAATCCTTTCATTATTCTTCATTTTGTTTGTATTTTACTTTTTACATTTTCTAAGATTTATTATTAGCCAGAAAGATATACGTGCGTGCTTGCATGTGGAAAAATCGTGTGAATCGTGGACCATTGCGATGTAAACTGCATGCCAGATGACCTCCAACATTCGCGTTCATAAATGTCAAAACTGAGGGGATACTCGTAGAGAGACGCAATGTATTACACATATGTCGTATTTCTAATAAAAGAAAATCGCTATTTATACTTTAAATTTCTTTTCATTTACAAAGTAAGAAAGATATCAAACGAACAAAACGTATCTCATAGGTAAAAAATGGTATTATCTTATTACACAGTTGGAAATTTAAAAAAAACCAGTATAGATAATGCGCAGAAATTCATGATGGTGATTATCGCACGTGATAACTTCGAGAAACAAAAATGTGACAAACGTCGCACTGACATTTAGTTGCAGTAGCTCGCATAGAAGTTCGCATTATTTATTTTCTAATAATCGCAAGTGGATACGTACTAAGAAAAATAAAGTAAAAATCGTGTTGAAAATTAACTCAGTGACGTTTATCATTTTAACGGTATTCCAATTAAGAAGGATGGCTACCGTAGGAATAAATGGATTTGGAAGAATAGGTAGAATGTGCCTCCGCATCTGTCTTGAAAAAGGCATCGAAGTAATTAGAAGATTTTAACGAATTCCTGACATCCTATATCGTCAATATAAAATGTGACAGGTGAAGCTGATTAACGACCCGTATCTCTCGATGGATTATATGATATATCTCTTCAAATACGACTCTACCCATGGCCCGTTTCAGGAAACTGTAGAAAATGAAGAGGGATATATAGTTATTGCTGGTGGTAAATTGAGTTAAATATGATTAATAAAAGCATAGCGAATGTAATATGTAATATAATACGATATTAATTATTTCGAACTTATTCTTCTTTGTATTATAATAGAATATAAAACAATGAGAAAATTACATTTCTACCATTCGGTTCTTATAATATATAATGTAGAGAAACAAATAGCCACATCGCAAATCAAAAATCCGGCAGAAATTCAGTGGGGTGTGAATGGAGTAACGTACGTCATAGAAGCGACCGGTGTATTCACGACTTTGGAAAAAGCAAGCGTGAGTGGAACTGTTACTTTTAATCAAAAAGTTGCTAAAGATAAAATAAAGTTAATAGTGTAAAAATTTTGTTAATAATCTTAATAAAAAATTACATGTACAAAATAACTTGAATATGGGTCAAACGAAATATTTTATTTTTACGATGATTTTAAAAAAAAAGTATAACATCCTAAATATCAAATATGGTTATAATCATTACAAGTTAAACTTGAGCCTTTCCTGTAAATAATTCATTATAAAAGCAACAGAGCGGATAGTTTTACGCGCATATTGTTGTTTTAGTTGCATATCGATGGAGGTGCAAGAAGAGTGATCATTACTGCGCCATCAGTAGACGCTCCTATGTACGTTTACGGTGTTAATCATAAGTGTTATAATCCTAAACAAAGTAAAGTAATTTCAGCCGCTTCTTGTACGACCAACTGCGCTGCACCGCTTGTGAAAGTCATGCATGATAATTTTGAAGTGCTCGAAGCCATGATAAGTAGCGTACACGCTGTAACAGCTTCTCAAAAAACTGTCGATGGACCGATACACAAGGTAACAATAGTTTTAATAAAATCAATCTATCGAGTTTGTGTGCCGATATTCTAATTACTGATGTCTAATAATGAAATTTAAAGAAACTCTATAATAATCTACGCGTTGTTGTTATTATATATCATAGTTGTGGAGAGATGGAAGAGGTGCCTTACAGAATATCATACCGACATCCACCGGCGCAGCCAAGTCACTATCAAAAATTATTCCCGAGCTTAAGGATAAGATATCGGCGATAGCCTTTAGGGTGCCAGTCTCTAATGTATCCCTGTGCGACATGACATTTAGGTAAATTGTGCGACGAACAGTAAAGATACTGTTCTTTAAATTATATAATATTGCTTTATATGTAATAAATTATATATAAATATTATATACAATAATGCAAAATTTCCTTCCTGAATGATTAAGACAAAATTACAGCGTAGGATTATACAAAAATAATATTGTATATTATATGCTAATTATTTTATTATGCTGCATTGTTGAATATTATAATTGCAGTTATAAATTGATTTTTACGATAAAATATTACATCGTATTAGATAATGTAGATTCATTATTTTAACAAGAATAGAACATTTGAAAATGGAACAGTTAGATAAAGAAAAGTAATTCACATATAACATGGTATTGTATTTAAGGGTAAATAAACCAACAACATATGAGGAAGTAAAAATGGCGATGAGAAAAGCCTCGAATGGAGATTTGAAGGGTGTTTTAGGATACATCGAGGATGATTGCGTGTCAACAGATTTTAATAATACGAGTTTTTCTTGTATTTTCGACGCAAAAGCTGGTATTCCGCAAACTAGTACATTCATTAAGATTGTTGCTTGGTAATTCAATATTTGTGTACATTCAATATTTTTGTCTCATTCATAAAATGTAGAACTCGAGAACTAACTTAATAATAGCTATAGCCTATTTGAAATTTTCATTTCAATTGCAGATGCAATATATATATTGTATATGTATATTGTTTTATATTTTAAATTAAAATTTAATTTGTTATTTACAGGTATGATAATGAATATGGTTATGCACATCGTATTATCGATCTGATATTTCACATGTATAATGTCGATTCTAGCAAAGTAGTACCTTCGCCTGTACAAAATGTAGAAGAGATTGACGAGTAATTTATCTATCTCCCATTACTAGAACCCTTCAATATATTATTCGTATTAAAATATATTATTTTGATACTTACAAGAAACTTTATGTCACTTATATTTATTTTACTTCATTATATTATACTTTATAATTATAGTGCAATTTATCTTATTTATTTGGATATAATATGTAATTGTATTGTATGTATTTATTGAATAAAAAGGAAATATTAATACATTTTTCTGCATCATCTTACGAATTATGTATCAAAAATATCGACGTAGTAACGATGCCAATGAAACGCGAAGTCACGTAAAGATTTAATAGTTTCTAAACATTTTGAATTTCCCGGTTCATAAAACGTCAATAGAATGAGCGCTTTATATATCACGTGATACGAATGTAACCGAGAATAATCGAACGAAGGTAGGCTTACCGCGCACACGCCGTAGGTGAATGCTGGTTATATTATCGTTTCCTGCCCTTCAAATGACACTGGTTCTCTAGTAACCGCTGTGTACGCTTCTGTTAATTCAAGGTAAGTGGGTACCGCTGAACTTTTTATAAAATATAACTATTCAATCACCCGTCATCTGCATGAAAATTCATTTTCCTATTCTTGTGAGCCCTTTTGCTTAAATTTAAAGTCAATTCTTGGAAAACGAATGAAACACTGGCATCCATTAAAGAACGGTTAAAAACCGACAGATCAAACATATCATCGTTACACCATTATACTTAAAATTGCACGATACATGCGTCATCCTTTTTATCGAGTATACGAGAAACATCAAATCGTATTAGACACTCCATGAAACATACTAAATGCATATAAGAAGAAAATTCATTCGATTCACGGATGAATGAAGAATCTTCCAGAAGAAAATGTCTGTAATGGATCTGCGGCATTTCAGAATCTTCTCATACCGATATTGACTGTCACAAAAGATATCGTAATCTCGTAAATTTCCTTAGATCAAAATGTAATATAATTTATTATAGCTCATTCGCATATTTTTATGCTCAAATTTGTACATTATTAAATGTTCGTAATCTATTTTCCCAATAACCATTTTAACCTAATGGATCAATATGTAACATATACTTCATTTCGACTATTCTCTAATGTTAAAATGAATTCGGTAATCATTATTGCGGTAATTGTTATACATTAACTTTCTTAATTACATCAATAGGTATTAAGATCGTGCAATATGAAATGTCGAATTCCTCATCATTCGCGAGTCGATTGCTGAAATGTCTTTAATTGATAAAATGTCCATTTGAATTTAAAAATTAATTTTTCCTTTTTCTTTGAATAATCTGACATTTCATGTTACACGACCTAATAGATTTATTTAATTTGATTTTCACTGACACAATTTTGCGTCGTTGTCAATTGAGGTTACGTCAGACCGGTATGCGTTAACATTTGTAGTAACATTTTCAACGATAGAGTATACTGTTCCGGTTTAGCAATGCTATTTTTGTCATTGATTTAGTAGTCTTTATCTAACAAACGTTTCGAATAATGTTACGTAAGCTTCCAAGGTCGCACTAGATGAGAAACGTGTCTTCTACAGTGCATCCCTTTTGACCTTGGCGTGCCTTTGAAGTTCAATATTTGGGGAGAGTTCTAATTTACACGACCTTTCATTGATTACTACCATACGCACAATTTTGTAACTCCGTAATACTAATTTCATTGAAACAATACATGAATTAAATAACCATTGAAATTTATTCGGGCATTGGCATAAATTTACGTATCCATTGTCATTGGCAAGATTTCAAGACAATTTCATTTTATTCGACATAATTTAAATGTAACGTTTCATGGAGATTAATACATTACTATAGCTTTTGTTATTTGTATTGTTATTTTTTAAATAAAAGAATGTGGTTATATTCAATACTTTTTGAATCGTTTCTAAATTATCTGATTACTGTCATTTAAGAAAAAGCTTTTACAATTCTAAATAATCGTTATTATACTTCCTGTTGATCGAAATATGACGCATACTTTAATTAGAATAAAAAGAACGCATGAATTTAAATAAAACGCATAAAATAAAAATCAATTCATGAATCCTAACCTCACAAAAAATTAACACTATGATCCCAACATTGAAACTTGTCTCGTATTTATATCCGATGCGAGGAGTTTACCGATGTTCAAATTTTCTAAACGATGTTCCTCTTCATGCAAATTATAAATGTCGTTTTATCAGTTCCTGCACAGAAGAAGACATGAGCAAGATCGGTATCAATGGATTTGGCCGTATTGGTCGCCTCGTCCTCAGGGCTTCCATCGACAATGGTGGTCAGGTATTATTATTTAGTCATTTACTAATTTCGGAGCGACGTTTTATTGATATTCTTATATATTCGTATTATTTTTAAACGAATAACATCATGTTTTACTAGGTCGTTGCTATAAACGATCCATTCATCGGCCTTGATTACATGGCATACATGTTTAAGTACGATTCCACGCACGGTAGATTCAAAGGAGAAGTCAAAGTCGAAGATAATTGCCTCGTAGTGAATGGCAAGAAAATTTCAGTCTTTAGCGAACGCGAACCAAAGGCCATTCCATGGAGCAAAGCTGGTGCGGAATATGTCGTGGAGTCAACAGGTGTCTTCACCACGATTGACAAAGCAAAAGTATGTAACCATTATTTAAAACAGAAATCGAGACACCATAAATTTGTCATTATCGTCTTATTACTTTACTGCTTTAGGCTCATTTAGAAGGTGGTGCAAAAAAGGTTATAATCTCTGCGCCATCTGCTGATGCACCAATGTTTGTCGTTGGTGTAAATCTCGATGCTTACGATCCATCTCACAAGGTCATATCCAATGCTTCATGTACAACGAATTGCTTGGCACCTCTTGCCAAGGTTATCCACGATAATTTCGGAATCGTAGAAGGTCTGATGACTACTGTGCATGCGATCACTGCTACCCAGAAACCAGTTGATGCACCCTCTAGCAAGGTACGAAGGACTTTCACGTAGAAATTCGCACGTTTTGATCTTTATTTTGATTAATAATGATTTTTTCCCCTTGATAGCTTTGGCGCGATGGGCGTGGCGCAGCACAAAATATCATCCCAGCTTCAACTGGTGCTGCCAAGGCCGTCGGTAAGGTTATACCAGATCTTAATGGAAAACTCACTGGTATGGCCTTCCGTGTGCCAGTACACAATGTATCGGTGGTCGATTTAACAGTACGACTTGGTAAACCAGCTTCGTACGACGTTATCAAAGCCAAGGTCAAAGAAGTCGCTAATGGACCATTGAAGGGTGTTCTAGCTTACACTGAAGATGAAGTGGTATCGACCGATTTTATTGGTGATAGTCACTCTGCTATTTTTGACGCTAAGGCCGGTATATCTTTGAACGACAATTTCGTTAAACTAATTGCGTGGTACGATAACGAATATGGTTACTCTTGTCGCGTAATCGATCTTATTAAATATATACAAACGAAAGACAACTAAAGTAACCTCAAGTAATCGAATGCAGTGTCACGCATAACATATTCACAGCGTTGTTTCTCTCGTCGTTACGATCCAATTTTCCACGTTATATAACCATATCATACGGTTATCGTATACATTAATATACGAATAGCCCGTATAAATTAATGTTTAATGACTAATTGGTAATATGAATAGACAGATTCGTAAATGGAAGCAAGATTGTCTTGACATAGAATTCTTTATCTCGCACAAACCGTAGAATCGCGACGTAGCTGTTTGTCGCGAATTAAGAGTACAAAATGATAGAGCAGGCTCTAGTAATGTGTTTTATCGTTTTATGTTCATAATTTCATTTATCATCTGTATAAATGTAGATGTAAATGTAACGCAAATAACTACTTTAATTGCACTGCATCACAGTGCAATATAATTGATATAACGTATTATTATATCTTATTTCATCTTAACATCCATGAGAAACGCGTACGTTAATATGTTTGTAATATCCTTTGTCATTAATATTATTTTTCATTCGTATATTTCGACATCAATAAAAGTTATTATGAAAGTAAATGTTTTTCTTGTTTATTTCCGCAAGTTCATTCCTTACAGGATTCTAACGGTTAAAAAGAAATAATTCGGATAAGCATTAATTTTATATCTTTTTTACACAAATTTATACAGTTACAAAAAAGTGTCTGTTAAATAGTCATTATTTAGAAGCTATTGGCTTTATTTCTAATAATCGTCACGGATTAAAGAAACAATATCACTTGGCCACCAGTAACGACGACACTAATTTCATAATAGTAAAATATCGCATTCTATGGCACAGTTATTCGTTTATACAACAATATTTTATGATACTGCGAAAGATTGTACAAATAGAATTAAGAGTAGCATAAATATTTTTCGCTTGAACAGTAATTAATTAAATAAGTAGTAGTTACTTAATGATGTATATTCACGCACGTCTTTTTGATTCGCACAATAGACTCGTATATATTTTATATGAAAATCGACAAGACCGATATAATTTGATAAAAGAAGGATGGATTCCTCTAAATTAAGTAGTATCTTCTAGAATTCTGTTT
>JAITYT010000204.1:482360-505310 GCA_025433975.1 Liostenogaster flavolineata | reverse complement strand
TTTTTTTTTTGAGAGCTTAAAGAAGATTAGAAAACTTTCGTTTTAAACGTTTTCATGGAAAAGATAATTGTGTAAATATTTCTATGGAACTGAAAGTTTTCTATGACTTTTAAGGTATTCTCATAATTCTCTATAATTAGGATAGTAAATATTGAATGATCAGGAAGTCTTGTATCCGTCCTGATTCTCCTTTGATTGGCCATGCGTGTACGCGCAGTGGCGAATCAGCAAACGAATACAAATCGCTCTCGCAGGGCATCGACATTTCTGGAACAGATCGGAATATTTTGTTTTTTATGTTGTGCACTTAAATTTGCATAACATCGATTGCGATTGGCGCAATGAATCGAATCTACATCGAATACGAGTATCGTATATTTATTCATTTACTCAGGTTATCATAAATTAATCAATAAATTGTTACGTTGCGCCTATCTTCGAAGTAAACACATTTATATGTGCTGCGCGCGCAATGTACAATCGTAATACGGCTTGCGCGTAAAATCGTTTCAAATAATGGAAAATGGAATTTCCTGGCTAATAATCCAATAGAATGAACACTAGCTCAATCAGTACGTAGCAGTACGTAAGACCGTAAATCGTCTCTCAAAGAAGTAATTATTTTTAATTCGTATATTGACAACAACAATATTGACATTCTCGTAGGCATATGTAGTTATTTACCGAGCTATGGTGCGAGTCAATTTAATAAAATAAACGAGTTCAAATAAAAGAGTATCCTTCGTTTCTCGAAGCTCGTTCGTTCTGTGACCACTGTCAATCTGCGATTACCGCGGATTATGCGCTAACATGCAAGATTTGGAGTGAAACTCAGTCGATATAGGTCTAGTATTCACGAATACTAGTTGAGCGATATGTAAAACATTTAAAACGATAAGGAAAGAGTAAAAGCTCTAATTGTAACAAATAACTGTACTGTAACACAAAAAAAAGAAATACAAGTGAAAATTAAATGAACACATATACTACAAATAGACACATATAATTATCTCTCAAAAATGTTGCGAGTCGGTTTAATATAATTATCTTCTTCCTCTTTCCTAATCTCGGCTATTTTTCCCAAACTGGAGAAACTAAACAGCCTTTCCTTTTAAGCTGAGAACATCGCACGCACGCACATCGGTCACACAAATTCTTTTTATGAATTTTTTTTATGAGATTTTATGTATTTACACGCGCATTCACACGCGTGTTGCTCTCTCTCTCTTATTTTTAATAGAACGTATCTTAGAGTCAATATCTCTCTCAGTGTGCTGCCGTTTCTTGTCTGATCTTCCTAGACGAGCCCCCAATGTGTAGGGTCTAGAAACCTTTTTTAAAAATACCTATGAAAGAAATCGTGCGTCAGTGACTGGAGATGTGAGCCGGGATTCGACTCCAGGTCTTCGCATTTCGCGTGCGAAGCTCTAGTCCACTAAGCTACCCAATTCGCAATAACATCGACTTTCTCGTAGGTATATATAGTTATTTATCGAGCATGGCGCGAGTCAATTTTTCTCTTTTCCACAATATAAATTCCATAAATCGAAACTTCTAAACAAAGGAGTTCAAATTTATTATGATTAATGCTATAATTTTAGGAGATAATTATTACACATTATACTAGACGTTTTCAGATAATGAAAACAACGGAGGACTGATTAGTGCGATATATTTAACTGTCCATGCCATTCCAATCGAGTGATACTACACGGTATGAATTCAAGAAAAATAGTGATAACATACGGAATGACGATTTCTGTGCAATTTCATGATTTGCGATTGCATTTGCTTACTTTCAGTTTCCCCCCTCTCTCTCTCTCTCTCTCTCTCTCTCTCTCTCTCTCTCTCTTCGTATAAGAATAATTATAACAACTATATGTCTATCGATCGTTCATCCATCATCTCTAATACATATAATAAAAAAAGCAAATGAAATCGTTTATTGTCACCGTTAAGACGTTCTTTACGAAAATGTCGCTAAGTATTCCAAAAAAAAGAAATAGATTGGATCCCTCATCAACGCGCAGAAGAGTAACTTCGAGCTTTCTAGAATTATTTCGAACTTTTTCGCGCATTGAAAATGTATACAATAGAAATTAAATGCCGACGGAGTAAAGTATTACCAAAGTATATCGAAAAAAAAAAATATTTTGCGATGAATTCGAAGAACGACTATAATAACGATATAAACTGAGAGTGACTGGAGCACGTTATTACATTCGATTGAGATTGCAGGTACTACGGATATGCTGTGCTTTCATAATCGTCAAATCAGATTCAGATCCGGAAAGATTTGTTAATTTACCGACGTTACGTAAATATAGATACTTTAGTTGTGTTACTTTAACGCTTACATATATATTCGTAAGATTAATTATAAAAGGCGTTGCTGCGAGTCAATGCGACGAGATGTTCTCCATGGCATTCAATGCGGAAGGGTTCTTTTTGACGTTACCATAGTAACCTGCGACTGTTCTCTGACCGATCGGTTTATATCTTTGATGCGACGGAGAAACTTCCCTCGGACTTCCACTAATATTTTCAAAATCCCAACTGGCGAAATGCTCCTCGAATAATTCCTCCAGTTTCTTCGATAGAATCTCGATTTTCTTCACGCGATCATTATCGTTCTAAAATATAACAGCTTATCGATAACTATAGATTTGTCCATCGTTAACATCCTCGATTTTGCACGGACGTATGCGTGTGCGTATATGAGCAATATGTAAACGTATACGAACCTTGTGATACAACTTCGAATTATAAACGATACGTCGGAAATCTCTAACGACGTGTTCGACCTTGTGATAACTTCTATTTTTCAGCTTATAGCTGACAGTCTCTAGAAACATCGGACTTTTGACGACCTTACAGTAGTCCTCGATCTGCAAGATCGATTTGTTTAAGTTGTATCTTCTTATCGCGAGCAAAATGCATGGTTTTAATAAGACGATTAAACTAACCGTCCCTCCCGAGGATGATTGATTATCGTTCGTACTATTCAACGATGGATACTTGAAGACCTGCGCTTCGTCCATCTGCCAAACCGTCTGGTGAATCTCTTCCAACTTTCTCAATGCCAAGGGACTGAGGCTTTGCCTCCTTCGGGAACTGTGCCATACCGACCAACCTCTATCCCCTGACTTACTGTTACATTTATTATCGATGAGACCGCTCAACCCAAAGGCAACTTCCTTGCTTTTTGCCTGTGCCGATTTAATCGTGGGAGACGTTTTGGTTGCGAAACACGTGACAATGGACGTCGTACCTCTTAAACTTTCGTTTCGCGATGTTCTTAATTTATAGTACCCTTCGTCCTCCATTTTAGCTTCGTCGTCCTCCACGATTCTTGTTGTCTTTCTACAGGAAGTTTTGCGTGACTTGTGTAAGAGCTGATAAGATCTTTCGGGATCCTTACGTTGACACTTGCGTCCAGGAATCGGTATCACGCTGGTGCAGCTGATCGTCGCGCTCGTACCGGGCGATCTCCCCGTTTTACCGGATTCTTTTTTCCCTGACTGCGACGACGCGGTAGAACGACGTACCGTTTCGGAATACGTCGCGCGACTCACGATTCCTTCCTTATTTCCCATAGATACGTTTTCGTTGTTCGTAAAGGCTCGATTCGACGCGTACTCTTCCCTCGAATTATTAGTTTTCTCCAATCGTCCGATCGTTGTGGTAGTCGTAGCGAATGTCGTTGCGAGACCAACGGCGGTCAAGGAAGCGACGCAAGTCGTTCGTTCGTCGTCCATTGTCGAACTATTGGACGATTCCGTGCTCTCCAATCCGACACTTTCCTTTCGCCGTTTTTGCTTACTAACGACGCTCGCGTTATTCAAAGTTCGGATCAGCCAAGAATCCGTTTTCACGTTCGATTTACCTAAAACTATTTAAATTCTATTTGTGTATTATATTTTTCGTAAACGCTAATTATTATAAGACAAATTCCGACGTTAAAAGTATGATATTCTCACCGTTTCTGTTTTCTTGCAACTGTGAAATTCCGATAACGCTGGTACTAGGTGATAATCTGTATGTCGATCCGGAATCATCCTCGGACGCTTCGTAATTGGTAGCGTCGCTGCAAGCGTCATCGCTGCGTCTACATAATTTCGTGCATTGACGATGGGACGCTCGTTGCTGTCGCAACGTTTGTAGTTGATAATCATCGTTCTTATAATTTTCGCTTTCGTTCGCGTTATTGTTATCGACGTTATTATCATTACTATTATTGTTTTTGCTATTGTCATTATCCTTATCGTTATCAGTATTGTTATTGTAATGATTATCATTGCTATTATTATCATCGTTATCGTTCTTATCGTTATCGTGATTATTTGAGTTGCGATATTGCATTCTGTCAATATTGTCTTTAACATTGAGGGCCTCCAGTAGAATTTCAGCCGAAGCGCAAGCGGCTTTCCAAGTGACGTCCTGCCGTATGTCCTGAGTGGCGGAGTCGAGACGTTTCAATATCCTGGGTGAACTCTCGAGGGAGAAAGTCGGCGGAGGTACCATCGGAGTCGCCGAGAAGGGTATCTTCATGCTCGTGGTAACATTGGTACCGATACTCGTGCACAGGGAGGACACGGTCGTACGTGGTATCGGTGTCGACGACGAGGAAGGTCCGTAACAACCTTTTTCCTGATTGCAATAGATGTTGTGATGATTACCGACCGTCAAAATGCTACGAGACATCGACGAATTGTCGACCAGACGTCGACAAGACTTCCTCTGATGACGTTTCTTCGGTACGTTGTAACTACCCGGCTTCATGTACACTCGCACGTCCTCGGAACTGTCGTATTCCTCTGGGACTTGTTGCACTTGTATACGTTTACCAATGATATTGCACGCGGTCCAAGGTGCTCTTTGAATGTTCTGCATATTACGCAGAGTTTGAAGTTGATGATTGGAATCGATCTGCAGCTGTTTCGTCAAGTCCACGACGTTAGTGGTTGCCACGGTGGTATCTTCTTGCCGAATCGAGGAACGTTGCATCACCTTGTCGAATTCTTGTCGCTGTTGACCACTCGCGTTTCTGATACTGGCGAACCATGCCGAAAGATTCGCCGTCATACCCCTGGACTCTTTGTCTGGCATGTTCGGTTCGATCTGACTCAGCAGCGTCATCTTGTTCTTTGGTATGGTGGCCAGCTCCATTTGGCCGGTGGCCGATCTTCCTACGTAAACCGGTTCGCCGTTCGCTAACTTATGTTCGTATCCCGAGGCGATGCACTCGATACCACCGGTGTTACGATCGACGATGGTGTGTCGTTGACAATCGAAATAATTAGAGTTTAGGTGCGCGGTAGCGCCGGTATTTGGCTCGACGTATATCGCGTCGATGTTACAGGACGCTGGCGAAGTTCCGAATATCGCGGCGTCGTAACTCACGTTAGTCGTAGCCCCTTGGATTTTAAAGAGAGACTCCGTATTTCCGCGAGATGCTACCACCGCCGGATTGTCAAAAACGTTCTCCTGCTTTCTCTCTTTGAGATTCCAATGCTTCGCTGTATCCTGATGTCTTTCCATTACTTTGCTCTTGAGACGATAGAACTCGGCGTTCAGAGACTGCTTCTGCGCGTCGACTTTGAGGGACGACGACGACGAGCTGCCTCTCGCACGAAACCTGCTGCCAGTATGAATGCCAGCGTCAGCGTAGCCTAGAGACATATCCGGTACGGATTTCGTGCTGTCTATTGTCGACGCTACGTTCTCTGTAACCGTCCACTTACTTCGCAATTTGGTTTCCTTGTGGCAAGGCCGCGATCGCTGATTCTCGCCGGAGTAACGATAATTTCGCGCGGCACTCGTCGATGATCGGCTCGATGCGAAGCGCGTCTCGATGCAAGCCGACTCCCGGCGATCTTCCTTGATGTCGGAATCCTGTTGCTGACGAGAGGAACCAGACAGTGGATCGAAAAGGTCGTTCGTCGTGTACAGGGATACGTCGCCAGGAAACGACATTGCGGACATCTTATTGGCCGTTTCATCGAGATTCGACGCTTGGATATGCGTCTCGAGCTTCAGGAACGTTTGCACTATTTGTCTTAGAAGTTCGTACGTGTTCTCTTCCCACATTTGAAAGTGTTTCACCAATTCGTCGTCGAGCTTCTCGCCGAGGCTCGGATTGTGCTGCTTGTTCAGATAATTGTCGAGGATGAGCCAGCCGTTGCTGACGCGCAATAACGCGTTTATCAGATCGTTCGCGAAAATTCGATCGCCCGCGAAGATGGGAAAACAAGTGGACGATTTGGTGATCGCCGTTCTAGTAGCGCTGGAAAGACGCATCAACCAATCGCACCTTGTATCCCACTGAGAGTCCTTCGAGTTCAGTACGATTTCTGCTTCCTTGCATCCCCAATAGACCGTCTTTCGAATTAACTCCGGATATTGGGATCTGTCGGTACGCGGATTATCCGTTTGTATCGCCACTGATTTACTGCTTTCGTAATCCACGCAAAAATCAGCGAACCAAGCGCTTTTGTTGCTCGAATCTCCAGCTCCATTGTACAAGGGTGTTTCGTTCTCCTTGCGCGTTTCTTCTTTACCAAGATCGTTCGACGATGCGGTATTACACAGAGCCGATACCATTTTCTCGGCTTCGATCGTGAAATCGAAACTAACCGTCGACTCGTCCGAATAAGCTTCCTCTTGACTCTTCGTTGGTATGTTTTCGATTGGCCGATGACTCTTGTTCGCTTCGGTGTTTTCGCTGTTAGATGTAGGAAGCAAATCGAAGGGATTCGTGGAAGAAACACCGATTGCTTGGGACGACCATTCGCTACAGTTCTCAGGTTGACCGACCGAAACAATTTTGGAACTGCTCGTTGCGGACTCTTTCTCCTTGGAGCACCTGAACGAAGACGCGTCCAGTGTCATGAGAGGTAACGATCTATCTCGTACCTGACCGCCGAAGACTAAACCGATCTGTGGATTGGGAAATACTTGCGTGGTTTGAGCGGGTTGTACCGGTCCGGATATTTGATTGTTGGAGAATGCAGTCACGGAGGTATAAGGTCCAATGCTTGATAATTGATACGTTGAATTTGCATTTACTGTTTGCAAGTTGCTAGTGTTAGTGGGCGATATGTTGTAGTAAGATCCGTGCGTTGCTTGTTGCTGTTGCTGTGGTTGCGGTTGAGGTTGAGGTTGCGGTTGCAATTGAGAGTTTTGTCGATCTTGAACGAAACAGTAAGTTTGCACATCTGGTGGTTTGAAGTAAGGTTGCTGAATTAATGTTACTCCAGAACCGTTGTAATGTTCATTTGGAAACGATCCGTGCGTAAAGGTCGAGGAAGCTAATAAGAAGGACGAAGTAGGTGACGGTATCGCGACACTGCTTGGAGCTTGATCGAAGAAGAGCAGAGGTTTAGGATTGTAAGATAATGTTTGCTGTGCCTGCTGTTGTTGTGGCTGATTATATTGTTGTTGGCCTCGAGAAGTCTTATTCTTGGAATGCCACTTACCGTCCTTACCTATAATCGTATCCAGAAAATAAAGTAATATCGTATAAGATGTTCACGAGATATATGATTTATGAAATTCTTATAACACGTAACATCGTTTAACCTTGCATCTGCAATGGAACAGAGCTTGATATTGCAGTGTTTCTCTGACAAGGAGAATAAATGCATGAAGGATGCAATCCTGTTGCGTACGGTTGAAACGTCACCACTGGATTAGCGATGGGACCATAAAGAATTTGTTGTTGTTGTTGTTGTTGTTGTTGTTGTTGTTGTTGTTGTTGCTGCTGCTGCTGTTGTTGTTGTTGGTGATGATGGGAGTGATGGTGGTGTATAAGCGATGGTGTCGTCGATGAAGTCGAAATTGGAGATTGTAAAGATGATCGATTTAATCGTGCAGCCACAGGGTGCATGATCCGATCGTCTCCAAAATCAAAGCCGTATTTCCTGCTCACTCTTTCTCAAGTTCAGTTTTAACAATTTCTATCGAACGAGTAAACGCTTCTTTTATTTCTTTCCATATTTTTGTAAGGATATCTCAGTTTATACGTAAATAGAATATATTTATCAATACAACGCATCACAAGTAATTGATTTATATATTATCTTTAGATATAGAGAGTATAGAGTGTACTATTATTGCAGAAATTACATTTAAATCGTAGAATTGCAAAAGTTTATGTTTACGATCAAACAAATAAATATTGAGAATCATTATTATTTTCTATGAACAAAAATAACTAATATCTAGACTAAATCAGCTGTTGGCTGTCACCTATCTAACCTCTTCGTATTAATTACCTCGCGATTTTATTTAAGATCCTTTTCATTTCTGTTGAAACTATTTTACTCACCGTAAGACACTCGTCGTTGTGTTGTATGTGTGAATGTACACAAAATATAATCTCGTACTGACAAATAAGGATAGCTATGAATAAAAGAATGGACTGTGGTACACAACATCGTGACCACAAATACCACAAAAAAGTATGTCCATGTGGAACGTGAAAAATAAAATGCACATGAAGCGCTAAAAGTTTCGAACAGAAAATTGCAGGAGTGATCAACGCGAGAACGCGGAAAGTTCACTCGTTCGTTTTTGGACGAGGATCAATCGATCGGCAATCGTCTCATCAACGAATACATATTTTGTTCTTTGTCGTTCGACGTCTCGTACGTTAAATTATATCGAATATTAGGTTGACCGAAGAAAGGAAGATAAACGTATTTACACGTAGAAACTCTTCGAATACGTTGTTATATATTAACGAACAACTAGCGACGCGTTGAAAAATGGCAGGCTATCGGCCATGATCCTAAAACAAAACTCGTTATCCGTAACAAAGAAACGAGAGAAAAATTTGACTATCTTGAGTTCATGATTTGGACATTGCGGACTGTACTTAAATTATTTTTCGATAATAATAATTACGAAATATTATATTTCTCTACTTTTGTCATAAAAGGGATTAGCTGCCACTATGATTCGAATCAATTATTTAGCCGTACTTATGATAACTTAAAAAATTGCCATTTTAAAATGAATATGCGGACAAATAGACACGCGAATAGCCATCTCACGGTGAGCATATAATACCTTCGCGCAATTGATTTATATTGACTATGAACACAATGAGATTTACCAAATATTTTCAAAATTAAACTTCATATCTCGAAATATCGCTGAATAGAGTAACGTATCGTTTGCCGCTGCGTTTCATGTAATCCTCCAAATGAGCTCAGTACTACCTATTCACCGCTAGATGGCTATAATATATTACTCGTATGCTCCGAGCTATGATTGAGTAGTTTCAGTAGCCGAATCAAGGAAACTATGATCAGGGCAGTACAAATAAATGGTACCTTCGATTTCAGTTATAAGATCGTAACACATCGATAGCTGCGATCCTATATACGACACAGAGACAAAAATCTTCAGGCCTTCGACTGCTGCGAAATACGTTTATGTATGAAGATTCTTCGTTTTTGTAGTTCCTTTTGTTGTTCGTTTGTCATTATTTCGTGCGATTAGGACGACATTGAACATTGTATTATACATATAAAAATAGAATCATATTTTGTCATTAAGAATGTTGCGAAAATGGCCGTTTCAAACGATACAAGACCAATGTTTTCTAAGCGAGGAAGATATCCTACAACGCGGCGATTCTATGGCGTTGTTTACATACACAAACTTGTTTTTGCGCTATTTTTTTACGCGATCGATATAAAGTCTAAGTCAGGCATATTCTCGTTTTGGTTAGAAATATTCTACATTTTAAATTCCTCCAATTACATAACTGACTGCCCATAAACAAAAAAAAACAATAGGTTTCTTCTGTCAAACTTTTACTTTTCGTCGCAGTGTTGGAATCCACATTTCGATGCTTTGCAATTTTTGAAGGAGGTTCGGGCAACTCAGATACCGGGCAAACAGCAGAACTTGAAATATCAGATAGTCGCGCACTTTTCTTATGAATATTATTGCATTTATCTGTGCTACACTGTAAAATTCGTCACATTATACGTTTAATTTCTAAATTCTTTTAAATTCTCATTCAAAAGTTCAACGACGTTTATCAACAATATTGTTTCTCAACTTTTATACGCGATAACTTTGGAGTTCAAGAAGTTCACGGTCAAAACACGAAGTATAAGCTAGATTTATAACTAGATGGAGTGGGAGAACTTTGGATGGAAATGTGTAGGTGTATACACGTCCGTGTTCATAGACTCGGAAGAAACCGAGAACGCAAGACAACAGACGAGTAGATACGAAAGAGGAAGTGAAACGAAGTCTTGCCATATTCTTTAAGCTCTAACTTCATTTATCTGTAACTTTAATAAATTATCGTTCTCTTTAAACTAAAGATACATACATATATAGATATACACATGCAAAATTGTCCAAGAATAGCTTTAATTCCGTTATTAGGTACTATTTACGGTATTACTGTGCGTAGGGATTTTTGAGTGGAACGTTTATTAAACGAATTACTTTAACGATAAATCGACACGTACATAAATCGTAGTCAAGATTGGAAAAAACGTGCTACGGCTACGGAATGGGATAGATAAGAAATAAGTAATAATATTTTCGCAACGATGACCACGATATATTTCTTCTTTTTCCGTAGCAAAGATCGTACAGTTAATTAAAAGATCGTTCACGCGTCTATCATTATCTCGACTCAAGTTCTACCCGATATGATGAACACAACGTCATTGAAACGCGTATTTACACGCATAGTACACGACGCGACTACGATCGCGAAGACGTTTCCAATGATTTCACCACGCTACTTTCCAATTTATATCGAAACTATTCAACGAGAGGAAACGACGTTGCGCATGAAAGTAAATTTATCGTAATTATCGACGAGCCATGCATGGTTTAACGATGGACGGTGGGGTTGGGGGTAGGGGGGAGGGTGAATAAAATATCGGAAAAATCGTTACGTCACGAATAATTATTTAATTCTCGAAAAAGGGATGTTCGATAATTCATCGTTTAATATCACTCAAGAATATATTATACATCAGAGCGCAATACTTTGGCCAAAGGATGATCGTTCTTCCTCGAATGGAAAAAATTTCAACAGCGATTATTTCCCTATTTCTACGACGTCGCGTGACCCTTTCTTCGATCAAATACGAACGAATGGAATTGGAACGATCGAACGATCGAAAGCCGGGACGGGACGAGAGATCTCTCTTCTATCGAGGCATCGATCGGTCGTCGTCGTCGTCGTCGTTCCTCAATGTCACCAGCACGACCGAAACTTCGGCCTCCTCGGATCCGCCTTCGTTCCTTCGTCGAGCTCGTGATAAAAAAATCCTATTGATCGTCCGACGATCGAGAAGAATCACGTTCCTACGATCTACGAATGACTCTCTTCGCGGATCGAACGGTTGGCCATTTCGAAGCGATGCGCACCGTCGTCATGTCGGTTTGCCTTCCCCTACTCGAATCGGGCGCGATCCTTCCTCGAGGATTCGCGCTCGCCGCTGGATTTCCCCGCGTCCTTACGTCACTAATAGCGCGCGAGCGCGAGCGCAACGACGCCGAGAACGCACGACAGGATCAGGGATTGCGGTGGTAAGGTCGCTCCTGGCGTGGCGCCGTTGCAATAGTCGGTCAAACAAGAGCAAACTTCCTGCCGTCCGCCGAAGCCGCTCCGCTGATAGCATCGCCCTACGTAGTGAGACTCGTCCCAGCCGCATCCACGGATAACTCGCGTGTTAGCCGGAACTGTGAACATGACACTGTGAACATGGCACTATTTCATCCTCCAGGCGATTGAACATCGCGAGGGACTACTGTTGCGTCGATGGTTCGACTCGTCCGATATTGGCATTTCGTTAACCCCTTTCCGTACTTTGACGAGTCTGACTCGCGATGAAGACTTTGGCCCTAACATGCTGCTGATAGTAGTGGCCGATTTCGATCCTTCTTTTTTGTTTACTTCGCGCTTATGCCTACAGCTCGGGCCCGGATTTCGTGGAGCTAAGTGGAAAGGGGTTAAGACGAAAGGTACTAGCCCGTGATCGTGATCGAGTTACGATTTGGACGAAAAGTCGGACAAAGAGAGGAATTGGATCGTTCCCTTTTGGAATTTATTATCGACACCGCGGCTACTCGTTTCTCAACTGAGACGAGACCTCGACGTGACATTAGCCGGACTACGTCCGATCGGGCTAATATCGGGATTTCTACGTACGCCCGTTGACGCTGAACTCGATGACTTGCGTTATTTTTCGGCACATCGTGTACTTAGCGCCGTCCTTCAGATCCGAACAGTCCTTCTTTAGGGCGTCCGGCGGGTGGTCCTCGGCGCATCGGCTGTCGTTGTGACTGTTGCACAGGTAACATTGCATAGCGTCGATACCTGCGAATTGCGCATACATGGCTATCGTTAAATCGCTCGAGGTGGAAGTAAGTAAGTCCACGATGAAGCTGGAACTAAGTTTATGGTCTAAAAGTAAATGTTGTCGAACGTCGAGACGAATTAATCGATCTCGATAACAGCGAGCGCTTTTTTATCTCGTTCTTTTGTAAAAATTACGCGGTTAACATTCGACATTCCACTATACGATGTGGGTCAATTATCGTCCGATAGAAAAGGTCAGTCCAAAGAGTAGATAAAGGAGACACGGAGGCGTTTATTGGAGAAAAGAGAACATTTCTCCTACGCAAGTTCGATTTATCTACATTGGACGTACAATATAATCGATCCTTCGATGTTTGTGCAACAAACTCGTACGTACGTCGTTCATCATGTTTCTTGCGATCTTTTTGCGTTTTCTAGGTGAATCGAGACGATTAAAACGTCAAACACCGAACGACGCGACGGATACAAATAATTTCCCAAAAGATAAGAATAACTTCGACGCGTACTTTTAGAAACTTCGTTGAAAGGATAAGAAGAGATTAACGAGTGGTGGTCTTCTAAGTCGATCCCTACGAAAAGAAATATCTCGAAATGGTTCGTATTAGAGCACATAAAAATATTCCCTTCGTCCCGCGCGTACTCAAATTGTCCTCTTTAAAACGACCTACTCGCGAATACATCATGTCGAGTTCAACGAACTACTGGCTGCGTGCGATATAAAAATCAATGCTGCGGCGTGGCCTAGAAAGACACGGCGACAGAAACTCTTGGTGGATGCGAAGACACGATGATCTCGTTCCTGAAAACGTATGGATTCGACGGAATTCCAGCGTACGCGTTCAAACCCGATCTCAATAAAACGCCCCCTGGAATACCGATGTAACAGAAATAACGTTGACGAATGGAAAACCTCGCAACGACGCTCGATGCGATCGACAATTTTGACACGATCTTCGACGAAAATGACGTTCGACGATGGGGGAATGGAAAATATTACATCGTTACGTAAGATCGTGCCGAGCTTGCTGTTATCGATGAACGTTTTGCGATATCACGAAACCGTATTATCGACGAAATAAGCGCGTTTCCATGCGCGATTTCAAACTCCGTGTCGGATCTCTCGTATCGATAAAGTGCCCTTCGTTTATCGCGACGTGACGATCGACGATCGAGTCTAAGAGGGAGGATGAATTTGCCCTCGGTAGTGTCGAGCTTTCGCGTACGTACGCACTTCCTCGACGTCATAACGAGCATGTCATTATCGATTAACGCTCGAACCTCTCGGCTGTACCGCGTCGACGACAACGACGTAATTAAACTTATGAAGCTTCGACACTCTCGAAAAATCGAACCGTGGTACCGCGACGTTGACAATAGCTTCTTGTAACCCACGAAAATATCGATTTCGTATCTTGCCCTAGGAAGAGTCATTACTACAACGATGAACTTAAATCTCTCGTTCACGCGTAGTTCAACGTTTAATTCGATCAATGCGAATAAATCGACTTAGCGATAGAGTTTTCATAAAATTTTACGAAATTTCGTAATTTCAAGCGGAAAACGTATTCCACGCAATCGAATCGATCATGCTTTCGTGGAAGGCGTGACGAAGGCAGCGTTGAACGTTCGCTCTTTCGATAACCTTGCTGTGCAACGACGTAGAGACGCGAGCGTCGATCAAAAAGACGCCTTTCGATCGAACGACTGGGTATCCTCGACGACGCGACGATTCTCGCGCCAAACTTTCTCGTTCTTCTACCGCTCGTCTCGCGCGCATTGCGTCATAATTGATCGCGATGCGAAAAATGTTGACGCGGCAGGAACGCAAGAAGAACCGACCAAAGAAAAAAGCAGAAAAAAAAAACATAAAAACACACCGAAACGAAAAATACGACGAATTTCGCGTTGAAAATCGCCTTTCGACGCGAAGGCGAGCTTCCTTGACGTCGTCGTGTGGTCACGCCTCGACGCGATAAAAATACCACGACGAAAGAGCGGAGACGAGAGGAAAATCGTCCTCGAATCTTGCGTATGACGACGAACGCGTCGCAACTGTTTCCTACCTCGCTTGTGTCACGCGACGCTTCTCCAGTCGCCATACAAAAAAGAATAAAAATAAAAACAAAAAAAAAGTAGAAAGAAAGAACGCATCGATCGATCGATCGATCGATCGTTCGCACTGACGTAGTATCGAAGAGGCGCTCACCGTGATATCCAAGAAGGACGAGGACGCCGCAGAAGACGAGAAGGTAACGTCTCATCCTGATGGATCTCCTCTCCTCCCGACGATCGGTCTCCTCTGGCTAACCGTGAGTCTCTTCGCGCACGGAGGAACCTCTGCACACGAGCTCGACGATCGCACGACGACAACGATGAGGCCGTTGAGAGGCGCGCAGCGCCAAGCGCGCGCGACCGAAGGGAGTGACGAGGATAACCGCCGAGAGAGAACGAAAGAAAGAGAGAGACGGAGATAGCTCGCGTGCGTGCGTGGCTACGTGTTGCTCGTTCTCGCTCGTGCGAGCGTGTGCTCGCGTGCGCACGCGAACGTGTCGTAGGTATCGTAGGTATGTACGTGACCTGATCGAGGTACGAGCGAAAAGAGGGAGAAAGGAGGGCGAAGGAGGGAAGTTTGGGGGTTGAAGAGACCGGTGATCATTCGGCACCGAGAGTCAGAAGCGCACTGTTGACTTCGAATCGAGCATGCCTCGTACTAGGTTGGATTATGCTCGGTACTGCGACACCCCACACAAGCGCGCGCGCGCGCGCACTCACACGCAAATAGATACGAGAGCGATCGTGGATGGTAGACGACGCGTAGTGCGGCAGACCGTTCGATGAAGCGAGACGGAAGAGCCGCGTTCCCTAAAGACGAAGAGAGACGGGAAAAAACGAGATATACTCTTGGCTACGAATAACCCAAGGCCCGAACCCAAGAATTCCTTCGGAAAGATTCGTTCGTTCGTAGAGTGATTTTCGTTCGCGTTGTTACGTACATCGATCGGAACTGACCTAATTTCGGCTAATTTCTTTGACAATTTTTCTTTTAGCTTCATCTCGATCCGTCGTATTTGAACGACGATGTCGACGGCAGCTGGATTAGATCGGAACGAATCAGATCGAATCCAGGAGTCTCGAGAGTCGATAGCTCCCTCGAGTTAATATCGAAAATAAGAATTATAATTGGAAGAAAGATAGATGTCTAGGCCTCGCCCGTGGTTCTTGTTTCGTCGAGGTTGCCAATCTCTTCGCGATTAGCGCGAATACTCTCCCTAATCTTAGGCGTTAGTCGTTCGCAAACGAAGAAGTAAAACCGGTAATCCACGCGTCGTTAACGATTCGCGCCCGTTCGCAAGAGGAAAAAGAGGCTCGCGCACGGAAGTCTGGTAAAATTGCACGAGCCTTGAATTTAAAACGCTTCGTACCCAAGATCGGAAGAATCGTTTCCACGATAATGTACCGGAACAAACCTCGGTCTGCGAAGTGAAGTAAATGCATGGAGAGATAAAACAAAACGAAGACGCGACAATTGTCCTATACTTTGCTCCACCGCATAATGCGACGTGGTTTGCGTTCCAATTACGTGCGTTCTATGTTTCAATGCACGGAACAGTGCGACATTCTCGTAATCGTCGTGACTTTCTATCTCGTTTTTAAAGTATCGACGTCGATTTTTCTACCTTCCGGCGTCCACTTGTCTCCTCGTTTTCGATACTTTTATTATTATTATTATTATTATTATTTCCACGATTTTTCTTAAGAAAAGGGCAATCTTATCCGTAAAGCCAGAATCTTTCCGAAGTTTTAACAGATATCGTTTGTCGATTCAACCACATATCGATAAGCTGTTATTTGAAATTTATAGACAGGAACGCGCCTTCGAGAAATCAAGAGTGCGCATTTAGGCGATAGGAAATTCGCGAAACTTTCAAAATGAAAGGATAAAATGAGAGCAAAGAAGGTCCCTTCGAAACTCGCTGGAAACGCGGTACAATTCGAAGCGGTGAAACAAACGAAACGACGCGGGATCGCAAAGAGCCGCGAAGTCGCGTGTTCCTTTGGCGCGTTAATCGGGTAAGATTCCACGCAAGAGAGTCGCTATCGAGCAAGAACGAGAGAATTATCGTTTGGTGGATTCGGCAGGGATTCTCCGCGATTTTTAGGCCAACGAACGGAGAAATCGTGGCGAGATTGGATGGACGATGGAATCGAATCGTAGCGCGGACGTGTGGCGATCGATGGCGAACGCGCGCCTCTTCCCTTCGGGGAAGGGAAAAAAATAAGATCGGTTGGATGGAGCGGCGACAGGGCCGTAGATACAAGCGCGTTCAATGGATTAGGCCGTGGGTGGCACGAGCGTACCTTCCACGTCCAAATGGAGCGTAAAGTGGTGGTTCGGAGGCACGCTGAGTGGATAATGTCCCTTTTCCTGTGACACGCTCAACCTCACGAAAGCATCGCGTCGCCACTGTAAGTACGCCGTAAGTACACGCCACTTACGGTTCTACGTGCACGCGCACTCCCACATCCACCACCCGAACGTATCCTTCCGTCTCACCATACGATCGTACGTATTTCCGCGCGTACGAGCCTAACAACGTACACCCGCGTCCTTGCCGATCGCCATCTCGAGAACTCCATCGGACCGGAGCTCTCCGTGATTCGCGCTTCATCGCGCTTGATAACGGCGACCCAGTACGACCATTGCATAACTCGCCATTTATCGGGCTCTTCTCCCTTCTAATTCCCTTGCAATTCCAGCGAATCCCTTTCCACTGTTTTTCTCCCTTGTCGGCCGTGCGCCCACGCATCTGCGTCGATGCGATCCTTCTTTTTTTACTCGTCCAACGTGCGAGTTCGCAATGGAAGGATGAGAGACTTTTTTTGAACAACGATATTTTTAATACAATGCGATTGATAATGGATACGTTTTTATTCTTAATGAACGAAGGATAACTCTGACATCAATTTTTTCTTAAGACAAATGCCTCGTTTCCAGTGCGCCTTAGTCATACAAAATGGATTTGTGTTTTTCGAACTTGGTTCTATTTGGATACGCGGTAAGATGGTTAAAGGTGGTCTTGGATCGCTTTTATCTCACTATGCACCATTCGATAGTTTATGAAGTGAAACTATGACTTTTCTCCTACTGAACGCATGGAGAAATTCCATAAAAATTCTAGGACGTTCCGGAGAATGTTATTCGTGATTGTGAATTTTTTCAGATTTTTGTATATAAATCCGAAATGTAAGAAATGAAAATGTGTGTCTATTATTCTAAATTTTGTTCAGATTTTTTCGTAGAGCGTGCCGTAGTTAAAAAAAATCAAGAATCGGTATTTTCAGGGCTTTCCTTGCGAAAATCGTGACGGATACTTCTCATCTCTTAATTTTAATCGTTCTTTTATAATTTTCATATTTTTTCTCTCGTCGACATGCGTAATATTCGAGAGCGCACATCGACGGCAATTTTCCTCGTGAATGAATTCCGAGTGGCATCTCCGAGCGCTCATCGCCGATAAACGCGCGTGTCTCGTAGGATTATTTTATATTTTAGACGATGCGTGAGTACGCGCGATTCGGATGCATCGCAGTTCCGGTCGTTTCGCTAAAAATATCCGTCTACGTCGATTGGCAGAGAGCACGCGATACCGCGATCATTCACGACGCTTTCTCAGCCAGAATGACAAGGTACTTACGTACTCGCGGATCGACGTAATCGCGAACTCTCGATTTTTGGCGATTTTTGATGTGTCGTCGAGAACGAGTCGAGGCGCAAAATCGGCCCTCTTCGTCGCACCATCTACCTATGCGTCCTATCGAGCGCTCTCAGAGTCGTTTAACGCATTTAGCGGGACGTTTTAGCGGCAACGTTATCCCTGACATAGTTTCGATCATCATCGAGCCTATCGTATCCTATTATTTTTCTTGCAAAAAGGAAACTCGATCGTGGAACGTTCATTGACATAAAAGGCGTCGTATTCCTATCGTATGGAACTCGTAGAAACGAGAGAGAAATACATATTTATCACATTCACGCGTTATTTCGATATTTTTCGATTGCGGGTTCCAGCGCGAATGGATGCGACACCCGTTGCAATAAAATTCTCCTTGATAAATATTGGTACGCCTCGAATCGATTTATCGATTAATCGACATCGCCGTTCTCTCGTTATATTCAAGTCGGAAGAATCGTTCTGTGCGAAACATTGAAAGAGAACTTTTATCGTCACATCGCACTAGTGCGAATCCTGTATCGAACCGATTGCCGATCGACGCTTTGAGAACCGATCTCTCAAAAAATTCGTCGAGCACAAAGTCGTTAAGTAAAACGAGATCAAGCTTCATCTTCGCATCTAGAAGGAGGTTAAGCTCGTCTTCTAACGATCATTAGTAAGTACGAGAACGATCGATTCTGTTCGTTTCTGGATTTTTGTCGCTTCTACGAATTTCCTCGATATCGAGAATTCCTTTGATTTTAGAAACGACTTCTCGAAAGGAAGGACGCATCTCGATGAGGAGTAAGGATTAAGATGCAGATAACATCGAACGCTTTACAGATCGTCTTGGTTTTACTCTTCCTCCAGAGAGGTAAACTTTCGAAAGGCGCGCGATAAGTAGTTTCTCGATAGATCGACCGAGACTGCGATGAGGAGGCGTTCGTACCGTGCGTGGATAACGCTTTCTCGTCGTTGGTAATCTCCGCGTTATCCACCGGTCGTAGCTCGTATCGTCGTAGATCGGACGGCATCCATCGGTAAGCTGTGTTTTACCGTCTCTGGTAACGCGTGACTTAGTCAAAATTTCGCTTAAAATTTCTCAAAGTCGTTCGTCACGATGGATCTATCCAAAGTCGTCTATTTTTTCGTTCTTCCTTTTACGTAATCTTTCTTACGATATTCTCGCTTTCCTTGGCATTTTTAAGAGTGCAGAGCCGTCAGATGCTATCAGTGTAACAGCAAGAAGGATAAGGATTGTACCATCAACAAGGTCGATTCGAAGTATCTCAAATCTTGCCCGTCGTCTCACCCTTACTGTCGTAAGGCCGCGTACAAGTGTGAGTCTCCCTACTTCCTCTGTTGCACGAAATCGTCTATCCTCGTTCTGTTTACTAGAAAAGCTAGAAAAGCGTCACGATTATCTTTCGATAGGTTGATTTTACGCGAGGGAAATAAGTCGCTTTCCGACAGTGGGCAACGAAGGTTCCGCGAAAGCTTCCGCGTTTCTTGAACACGAATGACGCGAGACTCAAAATGTTAAACGGAATTTACGATTACCTCGACTTATTTCCTTCGTTTTCTCTGGAAATGGGCGCTAACGGTCACACGACCGAACGACGATATTTTTCCCTTTTCGATCAACAAGATCGAGTTGTTTTGTCGCTCGTGAGCAAATGCGATCACGCATAATCGCGCGATTATTCACAACCACCGAAATCTTCTCGAGTCGCATTAAAAATAAGAAAATAACACTCGAACGACTCGCCACGTTTTATTGGGCAGAACTTTTTTCATCAATTATTTATAGAGTGCGCTTTTTGAAATATCATTTGGGTCACGTTGCTTCTTCAATGCGAACTATCGCTATTCGGCCCAAGTCCATCGATATCGTTCATAAATATACACGAACGCCACGCCTGAGGACACTTTTAAACATTCTTACAGAAATCAGTTATTTCGTGGATCATCGAGTATACGAAAAGAAATGTATCCTAATAATCGTTTTCATTATAAATAGATTCAGGAATTTTCTGGAATAATGTCAGAGCAATAGGATTTACCAATTATCGGAGTAAAATACGAAGGTGACTCATCGATGACTGATGATTTGCAGACTATTTTGCAAATTCGAGGGAGTACTTTGTCGTACGTGAATGTGCAAAATGGCGAAATACGGAGGGTGTGTGCTACCGAGGTCGTTACTCACAAGACAGTTATCAGTTGGTTTGCGAGTGCAGAGGCACCGGTTGCAATCAATCGTCCATTTGCCGTGGCCACGTTTTCCTTTGCGTACTCTGCGCGTTCATCCTCCTACCGATCTTAAATCCCACTTGACACGAAGAAATGTTCGAATCGAGCACCGAACTATCAACGTACGAGCATCCTTACATCGTTGTACAGAATATCGATTTAAAAATAAACGTTATTATTGTCGTTGTTGGTTGTCGTTCGTGTTAATCGAGATTCGTCCATCCATTTACAAGGATGGATTCGAAAAAGATCGTTCGTCTTTGCGCAGCCGAACAGCGCGTAATTAGAAATAAGTAAAAGTGGAGATGGAGTAAAATGACGAAGGGTCGACGCGTAAAGAGAGCGAACGCAAATACGTCGTCTTATACGAACGCGAAGCGATACAATATCGATTATCTTCAAATAGTTATTTACAATTATTTTACAAAAAAACGATTTATTCGTCAAAGGTCGAAGGAATTCAACGTCGAATCATTATTTCTTCCCCGTCCGATACATAGCGATCCCATAAATAACGTCGTTGTTTTCGTTTCGAGCGATACGAATCTCCTTCTTACCAGAAAGAAAAGACCTTTCATCGAATCGCGATCGATCGAGCGATCAAATCAAAGCGTTGCCAGTACGCGACGATTGCATGCTTCAATAAGCGATCAGCCGACGTCGATTCATCGATTAATCAAACTTTTTGCTCGATCCAGGTTACGAATACCCTTTAGTCGGCGGCTCCTGAGTAACGTGTAGAATCGAAGCGACCTTAAGAAGAGCGTCTTCGATCCCCTCGATCGCCGCTCGATCCACGGCGTCGTGTTCTAGAGATCCGAGCGATTTACGTCTGAAAACGTAACTAATCTACGACCGATCGAACGTAACGAGTAGAGGCGACGTCTTTGATTTATTCGCGGAAGAAAAGCTTCCTTCTGTCTCTCTCTCTCTCTCTCCCCCCTTCCATTGGGAATTCTCACTCTCCTCTTTCTTTCTTGTAGCGACAGTTAACGTCCTCGAGTTTCAACAATTTCTTCTCAGCGAAAAGAGGACGATCGCCTCTTCTTTCGCATTTCTACGTATCTCTAAGCAAACACACACGCATATACGATATATCTTACGTACTATACGTACGCGTTCGTTCACGCGTACACTCTCGGTGTATCAAGGACGCAAAGGGAAAGGAAATTGCGTCGACGAGTCTTGGCTGCGCCTTGCTGTCCCTCCTCTTTCCCGTTCCTCTCGTCCTCTCGTCTATACGCAAGCTCGAGCGTAACTACACATAAACGTTGTCGCGCGGAAGGAGGGGGAGGGGGAGGAATCCACGAGAAAAGACGGAAGAGCCATCGGAACGATCGTTCTTACGAGCGATATCTCGAACTTGCTTATAATAACGACGGGCATTTTCTCTTTCCTCGTTTCATCGGGTACACAGACGCGTGCATTGGAATATACTGGAGCGCCTACGTGACACGTCGAGGATTCGTGGACGTCGTGGGTGGCGCTCGGGTGAATCTGTCCTTTTCTACCCCCTTCCTCTTCCCATCGTTTTCCACCCTCCCGTCGCCACCACCCCTTCGTCACCATCCACGAAGATAGTCACCGACTCCTCCACGTCCAGCTCGGTATTATTATTATTTGGGTCGCGGCAATGTGGCGCCGAACGTCCTGACGCTCCTCTCTCTCTCTCTTTCTCTCCTTCGTTCCTCCAACGCGCGTACAACTTTTATTATAGTCACCGAATGCGTTTGCGAATCCTGTCACGGAGGGTCGCGGCGACGGTGGCGACCGAGAGTTTCGGTAAGTCGTTTTAATTAAAGGGCGCGGAACGAGGACGGCCAGAGAAGGGATGCGTCGATCAAAGGGATAAGAGAAGACGACCGAGAGAGAAGGAGAATCGTGGAGCTCGGTTCGTTCATTCGATTTTCCCAGTTCGTAACGCGTCGTATTCCAGGAAAAGAAAGTGTGCCGTCGTTCGTGCATTTTATTTCGACGACGTACGCGGAGTAGCGAAAACTTTCGGACGCAAGCAAATTTTGGATCTTTCTCGTCGCTTAACTCTTCGAGTCGGTTCAGAAATTTAAAAGCTAGGGCGGTAAATGGTGAGGTATTCGCGGTATTTAAATTTCTAAAAATCCTTCGGAAGATAAATACTCTCAAATTATTCTATGATCGAGGCTGATCGTAGATATTCAAAAAGTGTAGAAGTACGGAGAACGTCGAACGTCCTTCGTGTTTTCTACCGTTCGATAGGATGATCGTCATATCGAAAAATAGAGCCTTTCAACGATTTTTTGTTCCCTTAATAATCGATCGATTACCTCTGGCTTCGCGGGAGTGATTCGAGAGGGCAACTTTCGAATCGAATGTTTTCGTACTGTCGTTAGAAAATGCACGTGCCAAAAGTTCTCATGTTCGAGTACAACGTACGTTATCTGGCCGGCGTGAGCCGATCGTAGTATAATATTCGTTTTTTCCTCGTATCCCCTTCCTCTTTGATCACATTTTGTTAGTATTTTCCGTACGATTAGTTCGAAGAAAGCCGGCTTCGTTCTTTGGAAAAATTCAGGTGCGATCATCCAGCGGTACGCGTAAATATAAGATAAAGACGTAATGTCGCCATGCGCGAGGAAT
>JAITYT010000204.1:467822-482287 GCA_025433975.1 Liostenogaster flavolineata | reverse complement strand
AAAAAAAAAATTATTTCCATATCTCCATCATTCTGTGAAGGAGCGTCTCGCGAATTTGAATACTTCGTTCCACTTTGAACGATCCTCTTTCGCGCGACGTGTTCCTTAACGATGCCAAAACGGAGAATCCGTACGTCCGCGACTTAACGTATCGCGTTAATATTATTTCGAAGAACAAACGTTGTCATTGATAACGAGGTTATCTCGTGCCGTGAACGCGCTAATGAAGCTTCGAGGCGCGAACGCGTCGTCTTGTACCGTTCGGCTTCATTGTCTCTTGTTATATGGAGAACGTGACCCGTTTAGGCGATCGGTATGTATATTTACGTATTTCTATCGTTATAATAACAATTAACGGTAAATCAGAAGTGACGAATAACGTTGGGGCGGTAAACTATTAAATATTTCAACGATCGTTGAAGTACCGTTTGGCAGACGATTACTGTCGCGATTATCGATAAACGAACGAATGTCTTACAAAGAGAAACAGAAGAAGGAAAAAACGACGACGACAATAATGCCGATTAAAGATCGTTTGAAGTATCGAAAGTAAGCTCGTAAAAGACGTCGGTAGGTATTTTGAGGAAGATTTCGTACACCAAATCGGCAAACGATAGATGACCCACAATGGGACCAATTCCCGAGAAATTTACCGACGATACTAACGTGAAATTAATACACGGTTATTGTTAAAGTCGCTGAATCGAAGTCCGAAATCGAAATCGTTGCAAACAAAATGGCGGGTGCAATATAGCCAATACTAATAGCACAAAAATTCAATGTATTTATACAAGTTGGTATACGGTATTACTCAAGGTCATTGAATACAGACGTAAGTCAAGGAAGCATTATTCGACGAAGCACGAGAAGTTAAGAACAAGATATCAAAATACTTCGTCAAGATTTCGCACGCAGATTCACGATATTTTTTTCGCATTGGTATCCATCACGTTGAATCCGTTGTTTCGTTGAAAATAATGTTAACTTTGAAAAACCTTGTATAATACTTTTTATTCGAATTGTAATCGATACTTCGACTGCTGTAAATTACAGAAGAAAAGAAGTGGATTACTCGAAAGTCGCACCAAGTAGCACCTTAACTCGCTGAGAATCGTAAGGTAAGAGAATATACTAAAGCTGAAACTTTCATTATGACGGAATACAGCGAGAGTAAATATATGCAGTTGTTTGAAGATCCATGTCGCAAAAACTACGCTGATCTCGCAAGAGCTTCGAATTATGATATATTCCAACACGATAATAAATTTTAATATTACCAATGTGGAAATGTAATCGATAGTTCTACAAGAGTCGTTACCACGACGCAGAGTTAATATAAAATCGAACGCTTCGATTCAAAGTTATTCGATCTAGAAGTGATTGTAATTTTTTCCCTCTTCATCTCAGTGCATCGGAAGGTCAGTCGATTTTAACATTAAGCGACCTAATTATTATTAAAGACGGATCTTTATGTTTTTGCATCTAGATCCACGAATCATCGTTCAATACATTTCTACTGTCAGAATATATCCACTCGAACTTTCAATCTTCAATTTTTCTCCAGCATTCGACAATTCGAAACCACCGCACGACGTTTCGTGGTAGAGAAACAATCGACGTGTGACGATCCACCAGCAAAGTTGACCATCGATTTTTTAGTCAGAAACGACAAGGTCTCCGGTGATTAGCCCTCGTTAATGCCCGTTGAAAGGGGTCCCATTGTCCTCCAGGTTCTAGCACGACTCCGACGATCGAAGCCCGACGATTTCTCGTTCTCGCGGTCGGTTCTCGCGCCTACAATTGCGTGCGAACCGCGGAAAGATACTTAACGCGCGTTGAACTGGTGCCAAAGGCGTTATACGCATTATTGGAGCACGAGTAAACGGACGTACGAGCGAGAAGCTCGAATACCGCCTGATTTAAGACAACGCTAGGACGTACTACAATGCGAAATCTGTTCGTAATATGGACGCCAGCCGAGATTACGAGATTTCAATGTTACGACAACGATGTACTCGAGATTGTACGGCCATCGATCCGATAAATCGACGATTATCTCGAGAAAATTATTTTCTTTTCGCTCGCGTTCGTTGGATGGTCGATTCACTCGTATATTCGAAATGTCGATGCGCACGGTGTGACTCTACAGAAGCATGACTGTGCTCGATTTTCATGGACGTAAGAATCGAATCTCTTGCTCTTGAAGGCGGACAGGATCGTCCTTATTTCTCGGTCGATCGGATTAAAACGATGTACGATACTTTTACTTTCTTCGATTCGTTTTGCTCCTTTTTGTCTGTACGTAAGATACGATCCGTCGCTTAGACTTCGACTTCGATAAATCGACGGGGGGGACGTTACGCTGGAAATTAAGAAATTCGATGAATTTTTCATACGCAATGCCAGTTCGTAAGATTTAACGCGATGTACTCCTTTGGTTTCTCCATTAAGTAGACCGACGCTCCGTACGATAAATTTCCCGTTGCTCTAAAATAACACGACTAGTGTAATCCGCGTGTATATTGTGGTGTACGCGAACAGTTTACCACGGCCGTGCAGGAAGAATGTTTTTCGGTCGCAACGTACCACGAAAGGATTAACGAGCGACGCTGTCGCGCTCTGAAATTTTACTAGCCGTTGCCACGACGGCTTTACCAAGGTAAAGCAATCACCGTCCGGAAATCCGTGATTCAAGAATACCCTCGATTCGTGCGACATCCACGATATTACCTACGTATTGAATCTGGCACGCAACGTCACTTTCTCCTATCGAAAACGTTTTTTATCTTGCATCGTTGAATTATGATCAGTCATCGCAATAGATAACGGATAATTACAACGTCGCCGACGAACTCGCTGATCGATGACACGATAGTCTCGTCGTGTAATTATCTTGACATTTTTACGATGTTCTTACTAGTAATAATGCTTGTTCGCATTGATAATGAAATAAAGGCGAAAATAAAAAAAGGATGCGTTATCAAGCAAACAGATTTTATTGGTAAATTAAATTAATTATGTATATATAAATTAATTAAATTTTCGAATTGCAATAAAAGTGAATCATTATAAAAAGTCTTGTTAAGATGAAATACATGAACCTGTCTGCTGCATTGTCGTTTCACCGATGTCTGGTGGTAAATATACATTTATGATATGGAAACGTTAATTGTCAACATTCTAGCGTACATTTTGAAGTATCGAAAGATAAAAATTATCAAAATTGTAATGTAATAAATTTGTCGTATTTTATGATTTTTTGCTAAGGTTTATATCATACTTACGGTAAATAAAACTACCCAATTAATGTAACATAAAACGTAGAAGCTGTTTTCACAGATGTTTATAGTACGGTAATGGCCTTAATGGTTGATGTTATCTTCGTGGTAGTCTGTTGCCTGTCGAGTATAAAACTCTGATACGACTTGCTTCGAATCACCTGAAACTTACGTTCTTTTAGTATTTCTTTTCTCAGAGGATCGAAGACGAAAAACTCGCAATTTGTTTACTAGAATGGGGTAATTTTGCTACATGACAACGCACACCCTCGCCTTTCTATCGTACGGAACAAATTACAAGCCCTTAAAATGGAAAACTTCTGGAGTACCCTTCTTACGGTCCAAATCTTCGCTTTCTCAATTATTTGAAAAATAAAGCCACGACGATATTCTAATACTCGTTCGTAATTATGGTAATTGCCTAGTATAAAATATTTTTAAATATATGTTGTATAATTAATTGGAACTTGTCAAATTTTTATAACAAATTTAATGAACAATAAACAAGAAATATATAAACATTTTTTTTCTAAGTAGTTTTCATGTATGGATCCTTTGTCTGATACCGGTCTTTACGTTACTTTTCTTTTTGATCCTTTAAAACTTTGTTAGGGGACCCACGTCGATATCTTCGCCGCTTGCAACGAACGGTGCATGCTGAGCTGTTGCGTATTGGAAATAGAATAAAAATATTCGTAATACGAATTATTCGAAGCGAATATCAACGAGACATCACGTTGTTTCACTTGAATTCCATGCTTACGTCGAAAAAGAAACACTTTGCGCGAAATAAAATTAGTTTACATCGTACGTTCTGTACGAGATTCTCCGAGTGATATTCCAAATTGGTGGATCTGTGGGCGTCAAAGTACGATACCGTAAGCTTCGCCGCGATAACATCACTTCTTAAGTCATTTTTACGCAAAGCGCAACAAATGGGGGTGCAAAGAGGGACTCGCGATACTTTTCGAAAGTAACGCGTGACAAGTCGATCGCTGGCAAAGTTTCATATTAAGACCGTATCGATAGCGAAACGAAATACCGCCATGTGGAAAATTCCAACTCTTTAAATGTTTTTGTATTAAAAAATTATCGCCTTACTATCATCGCATTTATATTCTATTTATTTACTTCCGCTCTCTTAATATTTGCAGACACTTTTCGCATATTTACGTATTTACATACTTACTAATTTAATTGCCTTAATATTTCCTCTAATACAAATCGAAGACAAATCTTATTTCCTACAATAAAATCATCTGTTTTTGAATTCTTCTATCCGTTGGCTATATAATTAAGAAATAAACGTAGCGCAAGTCGTAATAAAATATGGACGAGCGGAAGCAGCGAACGATGGATTCGTTTGAGAATTTTTAACGCGGAACTTTCGGCGGCTTTACAACGCGACGATTCTTCTGACTCGTACATGAGTTGCTCGTGCTCTATCGACACAGATCGATGGTGATACGTACAAAGACGGCGATAATAGGAAAATATTGCAGCGTGACGACGCTTAAAGAGAGAGAGGGGGAGAGGGGGAGAGATCATCCGCGATATGTTCGTTTCGATTCCAGCCTTTTCGTTCGCATTCCGTTCCAATCTTTCGAATCGTTTCAATCGCCTCGTCGCTTTGGTAAGTAAAAACTATTTCGAAGCGATGCCTGCTGAGTCACGCATGACGCCGCAAGGGCGCAAGGGAAGGTACGAGAAATAGGGCGAGCGCTGAAAGATAAAAGCTGAGACCTCGTAGTCGAGTTCCATGGGGGTGTACCGCTCTTTCAGGATTATAACGGACGCTCGTTTATCCACGATCCAATAGACCATTGCTAGGAGACGTTGTTTTTCGTCGGCGAGCGGAACGACGCGTGTGTGTGCGCGCGCTCGAATGCGTCCCGAAGGAGAGGGACAGGGGTGGAAGAGTAGGGGGAGGGTAAATACTACTGTACGAGGTAGACAGCGTACCGTTTCTACGCGAGCTTCTCCTTCTGGTAATTGCTAAACCCAAAACTGTGAGCTAGACGGCGTCGGTGGCGTCGTGGATGGGCGCCGCGGCGCCAGCCGTCTCTCGCAACCGCGTTCTCCTCCCTACTATATCGACGCTCGTCCTCTTCCTCTTCCTACTTTCCCCTTGCCCCGCTCCTCTCTTCTTCCTCGTATGCCACCCGCAGACAACCATCTTTCGATGATTATTCAGTGATTCAGTTTATTAAAAGTTAAAGCGAAGAATGAGAATGAACGAGTAAAACGTGACTTAACGAGTACAATTGGAAAAAAAGAGCGATCGCGCTCCTTGTTACTTTTAACCCTTTTAATGCCAGATGGAAAACTATGCGGGAGATACGGGACGGATCGACTGCCTAGTCGCTGTGAAAACGCAGTTTTCGTTTAATTAGCCGTAGCTATTTATGTTGTAGGAAGTAATCAATATTTTTTACATTATTTTGAAACTGAAATATTTACCATTAAAATTCAGTCATCGAATGTCATTTTTTGTTTACATAAGTGCTTCGTAATAACAAAAATGAAACGAGATGTGTTTTCGTAAAAGTATTTCAAAACAGTACGATGAACGACCTAAACAGAATTACGAATTAGAATCAGGTTAAAATTATTATTGGCTGAGATACTATAAAAAATGACAACAATAACAATTCGTCGAAGTAGGACGCTCTATTTTGTTGGTATTTCGGTCGACTTAGGTGTTTTACATTGTCTCAACGCAGTGTTAGTTCGTCGCCGATTGTCGCCGCATGAATATCGGTGAAATAATTCTCGTAGCTCCGACGCATGTTTTGTGTCGTGTCGTGTCGCGTCGCGTCGCGTTGCGTAGTGAAGTGAAGTGCAAGGAAATTCATAGATGCAACGTCGAGGAGTTGGTAACGAAGACTTGAAGATCCGCCGACCGGACGTTGCCTCTCTTGTCACATCTGTACATCGGGTGAGTGCACACGAATTAATTAATAATTTACCAAGCGATTAGTAATACAATTCCGTATGTATTGTTAAATTGGATCCTCGGCAATAGCATTCCTTCGACTAGACGGTCTTCCACTTACAACTCTCTCAAGTATAACCGAATATAGATTAGAAATGATCAATTATTTGTTAATAATTTCCTTTTAATCGTTTAATTCGATCTTCAAATTTGTACAGACTGAACAATTTTAAATGTATAAAAGTCAGTTTGGATTTAGTATCTATTTTATGATATTATCTGAAAATTCTCTTAACCGAATGCTCATGAAACGTGATCAGTTCGGATAAACGAGGTTCTACTATACTTAGTACTATTTAAAGCCTGTTTGGAAATTGCGTGAGTGCGTCTTTCGAAAAATTGCTCGACGTTTCGTCCGAACGAAAAAGAGGCAAACAAAAGCCAGTCGAACCTTGACTCGAATTATGATCGACGTGGTTACAATTTCGAAGGTTAGGTTGGCTTTAATCAGGTTAATAGTCGATTAAAGTCCTTTGGCTTTCCTCCTGTCGTCAATCTTTAATAACGCGATTTATGCGGTTCTCTCGGTGCCTTCGGCCGAATAGCGTCCGATCCTCGAGATATTACTTTTAGAATCGTTGCCAAACGAAGCGGTCGGCTCGCATTTCTCGCGCGTGACGATTTTTAATTGTATCGAAACGTTGGCCGCGATCGTCCGTCGATCGGTCGAACAAGTGGAAAGTGGGAGGAAGAAATTCGAGGACTCTTTTGGCAAAGTTTTACCTTTTCCACGGCAACAGGTGAGTCGCTCGCAAACAATTGTGCTATCTCTTACATTTCTCGTAAATGTGATACAGTCAATCGCGATCGTGCTCGTTCATTGCTTCTTACGTTGTCGTTACTTCCATTTCTCGGTCCTTAAATTTTGTTCCTCTCGATTTCACCCTATGACAACTCGTCGCGAATATTTCCATAGAATGTTAAAAAAGAGATTAAGAGTAATTCGGCATAAAAATAAAATCGAATCGAAGTAAATTTAATTAAGCAAATAAACTTGAAAGTGATTTTAAGAAATAGAAGTAGAATTGAATTTTAAGATTTGAGCGATAGACGGACGAAGCTATCGTAAAAGAATTTAGAAGCACAGCTAAGATGGATGACTGCAGAAGCGGTTGTTGTATTTCTGATAGCGTCTCCTTCGTATCCCATCGTTTTCGAGAATACGAACGAGACGACGAGCGCAAAAACGTTCGTAGCTTTTTTATAGGCTTTGCTTTCGTAGCGTGGTGCATCTCGAGCGATACGAATTCGGTATGTGGGGCGTGTATGATTCGACTACGCGAGACGAATTACGCGTCGAATCGATGCGCATTCCTACAGAGCAACGATGCCTTACTTTTTTGAGTGATCTATCATCGTGCTTTTCCTGTAGGTCTCACTGACATAGAAAAATAATTATTTGTCTTTCGTTGATTCTAATCATAATAATAAAGTAGGGATGGACGAAAAGGTCGCTATAAATCGCTCGATTCTCTCGCTAATATCGACTACGCGTTACTAACCGATTCCACAAAACCATTCGACACTTCGATCTCTTTGCATCGTTAAAAACACTTTCGTTGGCGTGTAATTTCATTCTAAAGCTCTTCGTTTGCTTCATCTTCCTCCACGCGTTTAAACACACGTTTCTACGTGATATGCGAGCCGATCATCGGATCGTTCCAAACGCGCAATGCCATCGATTAAACGCAGACACGTAGACTAGACGCTCCGTTGTCTATCTTATTATGTTCCAGCACGATGCTCGCGTTTACATACATTCATTCGATCGTTTATTCGAATAAAACGCGAGTAACGCATCCCTTATTTTCGTATCAAGAAAAGCAGTCGATCTTGCGGACGATATGAAAACAATTTCAATCGAACAAGGAATTCGAGCTAAAATATCTTTCGAAAGATCCGATCTGCCTTCGTCTCCGAATCGCGCCTTGTTCACGTGGACAAGACAAAAAAAAAGTAGCTATCGCGCCGAACTTCGCGTCTCTCCCTCCCTCCCTCACCGAAGTAAGAAAGAAAGAGGGAACGAATCCGGTAGGAAAACCCTTCGACTTCCTCGCGTCGTCGCAAATAGGAAGCGAAGGAACGCCAGGATAGGAACGACGAAGCAAAATCAGCCGGAGGGACACGCACGAACGAACGGAAGCGCGTCAAAGCCCAAAACGGATCCACAAACCTCCCGGCAGGATCCAAAGGGATGATCGAGGTGGTGGGCGGAATTCGCGACGTGGTGCGCGTCGTCGACGAGCGAGGGGTCGGTGGGGTGGTGCGCGGCACGGCTCGAAGAGGGTGGAAGGAAGGAGGTAGGAGAAAAGGAAGGCGCGAAGTGGTATCGAGGGGATGTGGAATGGCGAGGAGATGGAGGAGAAGGAGGAGGAAGAGCAAAGGGAAGACACCAGGCGTGGCGAGGGGGCACTGGAGTGCGAAAGAGAGGGAGAACCCTCCGATCGGAGTGGGAGAAGGAAGAACGGCGAGCACGGGGCCGCGATCTCATATTCGCGATCAGGCTGTCGACACGGTGACAACCCTTGCACGAGTACTCGCACGAGCCGGGCAGTCGACCGATTGACTCGTTTCACTGAGAATTTTCATCGACGCGAGAAGAAGTTAATCGTACCATCGTTCACGCAGGACAAAACGTAGCTGGAGAAAAGCGGGAGAGAGAGAGAGAGAGAGAGAGAGAGAGAGAGAGAGAGAGAGAAAGAGAGAAAAATAGAAGAGAAACGAAGGAGAAAAGAAGGGAGTTCCCGTGAAATCGGCAAGATGCACAGAAGCATGGCTAACCTGTTCGCCGTCGTCGTCCTCGTTGCGGTACTACTTCCGGCAGTTCGTTCAGGTGACGTTCGTTTTGACAGACTTTGAGCCGCGCTTCGTTCCTCGTGATTCGCGTTATTTTTCGATAGGAAGAAAGAGGAACGCCGTAGAAGGGAGGAATCTTGCGCGTCTCTTTTTATTTTATTTTACTCTTCCCAAGGCGACGAAGCTCGAAGCTCTCGTCAGTTTCACGAGAGACGATATCTCTCTCTTCTTTCGCTCGTCCATTCGTTATCCGAGCAAAATCGTCGAAGTTTCTACGAGAAATTTTTCCTTGACATTCTCCGCGTCGTCGTACGGTTTATATTAAGCTCGTGCCTCCAGGCGTTCGTAGTCTTTCTAATTGTGAGTGCGACCCGGGGCAGTCGGGGCGCGAAAACTCCCAACGAAGATAGCTAATTAGCCGTCGGTAGAAAGACGATTAAGCACGACCGTATTTATTTTTCCGTCTACGTGACACCGACCACGGTAAGCCTCGTTATTATTCTCCGACGTAATTTCTCGTCGTTACGGGAAGGACGTCGATCGTCTTCCCTCCATTCGATATTTTCGAGGACTCGTCTACGGCACCGATCGAACTAATTTATGCGTCGTGCGTTATCGATCAGACGAGATACTCGCCTCGAATGAATTAACAAACGTACGCGAACCTCTCAGTGAATACGAATGCCGCCGAGTCTACGCGCGTCTGACTCTCACGGGCCTCTATCACTGCTCGCTTCGAGACGAGACCGGAGCGTTCTCGCCCCCGTGACAATCTTGCGTAACGTCGATCGAAGTCGATCGAGTCACGTTAACCAGCAACGGTACGTTAACGAGTTTCGATTCGATTAAATTCCTGGTAAAATAGGGCCTCTACTTCGCGCATTCGCGCTAACGAAGTAATTAATTACGCGTCGTTCAAAGAGCAATACCGTCGGGCGATAACGAAGTGGTCGACGTCATCCGTCCTTCCCTCGATTCGCATCCTCTCGATTTCGTAGAATCGTTTCCGATCGTTGCGCGTTGATTTCAGTCGATCTAGCGACAAAAGGGTGAACGGTCTTCTCCTTTTATCGAGAATTATCCGAGCCTTGTTAACCGTGCGAAACGATTGCTATAGATCGGTACGATCGACGTTGAAGAGCAACAAAAAAAATTCTACGATCGTTAAAGAGCGAACCTGTCGGCGTATTCCTCGATTTTTTATCGATTTCTGAAGATTAATATTTTTTTTAACGATTTAACAATTAATTAACCTTCCGTTTCATCTTTCGTACATTTTTATCTTCCGTACGATTCAAAAGCGCTTACATTTGCGTTCGTTTCCAGCCGCGTGTCACGTATAAGCGTAATTTAGATGCGTCAAATTAAGCGGTACTTGCATCTAAACTTCTACCTCGATCTATCGCGGTTTACGCTTCGACGACGTCTCGGTATTCCTAGACGATCGCGTTCACCGGAATAAATTATCGGACCATTCTCGGTCGCGTACTTAATAAATGCCCACGCAAAAGTATGGAAATTCGTCATCGATAATCGATTCTCCACGATCTCCTCGTCGTTCGTTGTCGTTAGCGCTAAACCTACCGATATTTTGTCATACCAATTCCTACCGGGAGCGATCAAATGACCGTTTTTCAAATAAACGTTTAGCACGGGCGATAAAACGCAAAACAAACTTTTATGTAATAATTAAGCGACGCTCGATGTGTCACTTTCTGCAACGCTTGGGGTGTGTTTACGCGTTTTTAAAAAACGATTACTCGGTTATTACGGGCGTAGGACGAAGGCCAAGTATTCGAAGGGCCCCACACGTTTCCATCGATCACTTTTCTAGTTTTATGCTTTCGAGTCACGGTTCTCTTGAAATAGTAGATACGATAGTTATAATAAGCCAAGACTGGAATACCGATGCAAAAAATATAAATTTATTCGGCAGATAAACGGTAAGAAAAAAATGAATATTAAAAAATTCATTCTAGATATTCCATAGAAAACGTCGTTATATGTCGACACAATAATATCGTATGGTAGACAATTTGTAATAAAATTCTAAAAGCGGTCATGTGATCGTCGTGGTAGGTTTAGCGTTAATTGAAAATTTTTGTTGTCTTAGCACTCGACTCGTCGCAACTTTTCTCTCGCGGTTTACGGCATGATGCGAAAGGGTGTCGACGTCAAGGCTGCTTCTGACGGTGGTGGTGTTGGTGGTGTTAGTGGTGTTGGTGACCATCCACGTCTCCCGTTCATGGGTGATCGACGAAACTGTGCTCGGATAAGACGTCGACGCCAGTTTTGGCGCCACGTAGCCGCGACCCAAATACAAGCGTGCACGCGTGAGCGTGGGCGCGTATGCGTTCACTCCTTCGCGTCTTTCCTGACCACGAAGGTTCTTCCACGGCAATCCTTCCCTTTTCGAACTTCCCCTTTCGATCCATTCGATTCATTCTCCCGACGCTTTCCCTCGATGGAAGCCGGTCGAAGGACAACGACTGCTGTTTAGTCGGTTTTTTAACCCCTCGAGCGGCGATTTAATATTTTGATATTTTACTTCTTAGGCGTTTTTTCAATTTATCTCAAAATTGTTGGTGCGAATACTGATTTATTTTTTTATCAGTTATTTCGTTTTTATTAAAAATATCAACATTATATTAATTTACTATGTATTCGCTATTATTGTATGTCGGAAGTTATTAATGACTCAAGCTAATAAACGCGATATCTCATAAAGTATATCATCCACGTTCGCAAAATTGTAGCAACTAATGCTCGATACGGCGAGTGGAAAATAGGACGCGGACACGTGTACGTCGAAACAGCTTGAGAGATTAAATCGGCTGCGGCGGGATGTCGTCGATGATTCGTCGAAAGCAACGACTAACGATCCACGAGTTTCGACGATCAATGAGTCGTTGTCAGAGAGAGGCGTCTTTTAGAAGAGAGAATTTTCCTTTAAGTTTTCTTCGATTCTGTCGATTTAATTCGCAGCTGGTTCGCCTCGAATATTTACGAGGCTTTTTCTTCGATGAGATGACATTGGCTAGGGTCGATCTTTTTTTATCTTGCCTTTAAAAGCGTTTTATACGCGATTCTACGTGTTGCACGCTTCGAATGCTTCCGTTCTTTCGGAAAAGAAATAATTATTTCGATCGACGAACGTACCGAGGACAGAAACTGATGGGATTAGAGGTAGAATCGTTGAAAGAATACGAGGGGTCGAGGGCTTTTAAAATCTGACAGATCCGTTTGATGCAATTTAGCATTTTACTTAGTCGCTTCGAGTGTCAATATTGCTTTCGCTTTGTAGCTCGCGTCGATCTTGCCTTTCAATTTTACATCGGAAAAAGTTACACGATTTTGAGATGGAAACGCGGGCCGGATGTCGATCGTCGAAGCAACGTTTCATCGTAACGGATGTTCGGACGAATCGGTTAGTAAGGTTCACCGGTTAAACGAATTTTTAAAGAATTCGATTGCTGTCGTGGGGTCGAAATTTCGATTCATCGAAACGCTACATCGGCCATCGAAACGTCCGAACTGTTTCGTTTTTATTTTTCACGTTCTTTCGCGTTGGATGCGGATTATTTTTCAAGGCGTTTTCTCGTTTTATTTTCAGCCGCGTACGCTTTTAGCAGAAAGGAAACCTCAACGACGTAAAATTGCGTCGAAAAAAACGTTTCTTGCATCTCTTTCGTAGCACACGAGAGAAAAAAATGCAAGAATCGTTATCTTAAACTATCGCGTGACGGTACGTGTCTGACTCAAAATAAACTTTCGTCCGCATTGACACAACGAATCTTCAAATACTTTCATATCTTGGCACCGTTCTTAGCTACGGTCGTGCTCAATCGACGATGGGTCCCTTGTTTGGTAAATGGCTCGACGATTTAGCTACACGCGATAATTTTCGCACGTACGAAGGAAACATAGAAATTACGTAAGATCGCCTGAATCGTTTAAATCGTCTTCCATTCGACGGATAAATATACGTGCCACTACAAATACTTAACGTATCTAGAAGACGATAAATAACTCGATTCGCTGCACGTATTTAAAATTCGGGAAAAGAAAGGAATGCGTTTCGTGATGATCGAACAATGGCGCAAGTCGCCGTTATTGTTTAAACGTTATCCGTTTACATCTTGGTAGTTGTTCGCATCGTACTGTTATGCGTGCAACGAATGGCACGCGAAATGAAATTACGCGATATCGCAAAATGTTCTTCCGGTGACTTTTATTAAATAGTGGGTAAAGTAAGGACTCGCGTCGAAATCGCGATGAAAGATATCCATTCTCGCGTTTCTTGCTAACTTTTAAAAAGCTCGACTACAGAAGATAGAGAACGTTTCTTTGCTAACACACGTGAAAATGCTTTCGTCACAAATATCTCCGGTTTATCGACTCTATCGTACAACGAAACGCGTCATTTCCGTTCGATCGATAAGATGCCTTTATCGTTCTTGTTACATTAAATATTTGAAAAAAAAACATGGGGACCATTTACGCGTCGATTTCCGCAAGGACATTTTTGTGCAAAGAATCGCGTCATTTCCGTTCCTTCGCGAGCAAATAATAGAGATGCAAATAATTGGCGGAAAGGCTAGAAAGCCTTTAGAAGGTCATCAGGCTAAGAGACAATAAAAAACATCATCGTTACTATCGAATGTTCGTGGTATTGGGTAGAATAGAGATTTCATAAACGTCGTTGTTACGCAGACGAGCCACTGAAGTGTTACATGTGCACGTCCGTGACGGACGAAGATTGCGGCAACGACATGAAACTGCACAAGCTGAATCCGATCGAGTGCACCTTCGACAAGATGACGACCTGGCAGAACGACATTCAAAAGCACAAACTTCTGACCACGATCGCCAGCTTCTTTGCGGTTGACAATCCGCAAAGCGATCAGACCATATCGAGGAACATGGCCTGCGCTAAGGTGGACTTCAAGGGTGAGTTGGTGACCCGCGATTAAGCCGAGTTAAATATCAGGGTGTATCGATCCGTCGCTCCTTGAATGTAGCTACAATCAAAAATCTCGCAACGAAAACTTATGTGTCTCGTACTTCTACAACCGACGATCATGCAACCGCAATATCTTACAATGCTTTAGTGTCCAGCCACGAAAATTTACGGATTCTTGCCGTAAAGTGGCCTGGCAGCCGCGACGTTTCAAATACTTTTACGTCGTAGCTAGAAACGATCGACGAGCAATCGGCTCCCTTTCCAACCAAATTGCCGATCGATCGTCGCCCTTTCTCCCATCCAAACGTCAAAATACCCGGGCGAGTAACTCGTGATCGAGACGAGTTTAACGAATCGCTTCCATGTGGTTCCTTCGAACCGACCAGCGAGCCATTCGATCGATCTTTCTCCCTTCGATCCTTCGTTATCTTCT
>JAITYT010000204.1:454934-467735 GCA_025433975.1 Liostenogaster flavolineata | reverse complement strand
CCCCCCCCCCCCCCTTGCATTAATCCCTTGCTCGGTGTCGACAGTGTTGGGCCAGGAGAATCTGGTGACGGTGAGGAGCTGTCAAACGGCCAAGACCGAGACGGTCGATCCTTGCAGCAAGATCAAGGACAAGCTGATAGGCACGATGGAGTACTGCGATCTGTGCCTCGAGGACGCCTGCAACCACTCGCACGTGGCCAGGCCCCAGTTGGTCTACGTCTTGCTATCGGCAATCGGCGCCTTCCTCGTCGCGTTCGTCTACAATGGTGGCGCGTAACCTCCCACAGGCCGTCGATCGACGTCGTTCTCGAAGAAGAACTCGACGCGTCTCGGCATCGCCGTTAGCCGCCACCATTATCGCGACCACCACCACCATCACCGCCACCGCCATCACTACGGACGTCGTCATCGTCATCACGGAATCGCGCCGCGCACCACCGCGTCTCGATGCTGCAACAACGGCGACGAAGGAAGAACGCCGAGATGGCATCGTCGTCCTCTCGACGACGCTAGGCGTTGAAGAGAAACCGAGAGAAGAAGAGACGAGCCGTCGTCGTGCCTTTGCGATTTACATTTCTCTTCCTCTTCCTTTTGGGACGACTCTCTTCCTCTTCCTTTCTCATCGACGACGATACGGCGCGCAACGAGTCCAAGGAAGCTCGATCGCGATCGAACGCAAGCGTTGTCGTAGGAGACGATGAGAACGCGAGAATCGTGTCCTCGTGGATCGCTCGCTGCTGTTCTTGTTGCCGTTGCTGTTGTTGTTGTTGTTGTTGTTGTTATTATTATTATAGTCGTCGTCGTCGTCATTATTGTATTATTATGTCTTAGTCGTCTGACTGACGCGATACGTTTTTTGTTTCTTCTTCTTTTCTTTCGATCTTTAGGATTTTTTGGTATTGGTACTTCTACTAGTCGCATCAATTATTTTTATTAATATTATTTACTTATCGTCATTATTTATTATCGTAATCGTTATCGTTACGATTTGGCTCGCATCGTATTCCAATGCTTTCGAAGCGCGAGAGGTAACAGATATCGCGAATTTGAAGAAACAAACTATCACTCACTCCAAAGGGACTCTTCGTTCGTTCGACGATTAATTGCGTGGGTTGGCACTGTTGTATTCAGCGCGATTGTCGCGAGCGTACGACAGACCGATTCGAATTGTAGTACGCGTGGTTAAGTATGTCGCGTAATTCGCACGTCCCACGTCGAACGACGAGTTGGACGAATTTTAAAATTCGCACACCTTTGGAGCTTCCTTGAACTTCGAGCTACGCGTATGCACGGATCTGTATATAACTTTGTTCTTTTCTGGCTCGAAACGAGAAACGACGACAGGCCATAGTTCAGCTTTCTACTCGGCCTCCTACGAGGACATTTTGTAATCGTCACGCGTAAATCTGTTTTCGTAGTTGCGCATTAAATTAAGAGAAGACACGTTGCGATCGATGAATCGTCATCGATAATTGTGCCGCCACTATTCGCGTTCTTCCGCATGACCGCATCGAGTGATCGTTTATATTATACTTAAGTGCATTACACAGTCAGCAGTTATTTGTCGAGAATCGATATTCGCATATGTATATCCGATTGTTTTCAAAATCATGTGATATATAAATGCATGTAAGTGCGCACGTATCGTCGATATTAGTCTCGTGTTTGTTAATTTCACTTCTTCTGTCATTAAAAATCGCAATAGGACATCTTTGCGTAAAATTAATTCGCACGAGCGAAAAAGAATTTATTAGTATCATTTTAGTTATTTAATATTTTCTCGTTAGGTTGTTACCCACGCGATGATATTTCGTATAGTTACATAATTCCATCGTAAGGATTAACGAGATTCGAATGAATTATATAAGTTACAGGGATGTTACAAAACGATTGAAAGTTCATGGCTCCTCCAAACGATTCATAATTCATGTTTAAGTTTGAAAATAATATCGACGTCTAGTATATTGTATGTGCACGAACACGCACGTATGACACGTATACCGAATCAAAACCGAAAAATTTCGCTAGAGCTTTTCAAGGTAAAGTCAAATATTTGTCGCACGATTATTATAAGAAGCAATAAAATGTGTGTTGGCCGACCTCGTACTTTTTCCTACATTTCCTCCTTGACCAAGCAAGATAAACCATAGTTTCACCAAGATCACGGATCATCGAAACGTTTTCAGAATTTCGTTCGTTTCGTATGGAACCTTTATCAAACCCAATTTCGAGATTCTGCGAAAATTTCGCGGTTGAAATTCTCTTTTTACAATAATAACTTATTAAATTTAAGTTCGTTTTCTTTAAATGCTTGCGACACTGTATAAATTTTCCAGGCAAATTTGACAATAGGTAAACATTGTGTTTAGTAGGAAAGTTTATTAGCGATGTTTTGCCTCCCACCAAAGCGGTCTCAAGGCAGATCGGTCCATGCTTTCGTTATCAAAGATAAGATATCTCGAATGGTTAAGATGCGAAACTGTTAGATTGCTCAGAAGTCTGCTTTCAACATGGTCGGATATTTTCCCATTGTCACGATATTATTAATTTTTTTGAATTGCGGTAAGTAAATACACTATTTATCGATTATTAACTTCCTCATTGAAATATTTTTCAATACTAATTTTAACACACGATTACATTATACACAAAATGCGATGCAATTGATCTTCAACAAAATATGGAACGTGTAACGAATTATAATGGACGATAGAAAGAACACACATACACACACACACGTTATTAAAAATTTAGAACTAATAAAATACATTTAATGATAAATAATAATATTTTACATGGTAAACGAATTAAAGGCATGACACAAAATTATGACAAAACCGTTCTTTCAATATTTATTGGTATAGAAGTAAATAAATCGCGTTAAAAAAAATGTTAAAAAGATCAATGAAACTCGTTAGAAGAAAATTGAGTAAAAATAGATAGTGTAATAATCGTTCCAAGCCATTTTTATTAAATTTTACTTGTACGAGATAGAGAAAAACGTTCGAATAATTTATATTTGTACGAAATCAATGGACTTGCGATTTCGATGCAATTTAGTGTATTATTATCCGTATTTTGTAAATAGGATAGTCGTCGTCTTTTGACTTAATAAGCGACACTGTCAAGTATGCGTTAATAGGAGAAGTACTTCTGTTATTTCACTTATCATAAGTGCGTCGCGTTAGGGAGAAAGGAAACGTCTCGTTGAATAAATTTCTCGAGAAGAAGCGTAAATACGCGTGGCCCATTTTTTAAGCAGGCTTCCACCATCAAAGGAAAAGAGTGTCGATGACTTTTATTGAAAAAAATGCATTATTTTTTATATTATTACACAAAGTCAAGTATATCATTAACGCCATGAGATACTTCAACCTGTCTCTTTTTAACGTTTCGTGATACAATAGTGTGAGATTTGGACAAACATAAACCATAGGAAGTGTAAATGACAAGACCTATACGTATATACCAAACATAGTTTGCAGCAAAAGTTTCTCTCGTTTTCGACGCTAGATTTTTGTCAAAAATTTGTCAACATTATTTGGAAAAAAATCTAGCGTCAAAAACGAGACGAATAAATACTTAATGTAAGTAACGATTAATAATGATTACATAATTGTTATCTTAGTGTTAAACAATAAGTCTTAAATGCGCGTTAAACACGTGAACTTTAAAAGAAGTACATTGAATAATATCAGGAAATAATTCTTGTAATCGTATAATTGTAATTGTAATTGTATCTATCGATTCGATACGATGGTCGTCGGATAAAAACTCGAAAGTGTAACGCCTTTAATGAACGAAGTTTTCTAAAAACGTGTCTTTGGATAATAAATTATCCGTAAATTATTCTCGTTAAATATGCTTTAGTTTAACGGAGAAAGAAGTTTTTACAAAGTAAAATATTGCGCAACAATTTGAAATTTCGTGGGATTAACGACAAACTTCGAAATTATACCGATGCATTCCTCTGATCCAATCCGTTAAATTATTTAAATTCACGGGAAAGGAAATTTATCAAATAAATCCACCATAAGTCTTATCTTTTACTACGCGAAGTAGCCATCGATAGAATCGTTCTTCTTTAAAGTTCGAAAGGTCACTGTTCTTGCTAACACAGTTTCTCGAGGATCTATGTAGCGCGAGATAAGAAATCATAATATCGACATCGATTTCGAGTATTGCCGAAGTTTCGCGACTGTAACCCCGCGAACGGCACAAACAAAAAAGTTCGCAGCTTAAGAGTCGTAATTTAAAAAAAAAACCGAGACAGACACATTCATCTCCAATCAAGTGATACCTTCGCGTATCTCTCGAATAAATCTTTGAAATTCGCGGTTGAAATGGCGAACATCGAGACCTTGCCGAATCGAAGGAATATGAAAAACGTCCGATCGAACGAGCGAACTACGAACGTTATATTTTTACGATCACTTCGACTTTAGTCGTGTTTCATGGGATCAAAACAACTGCATAAATTTGCGACGACGCGAACAAGGATCGTTATTGTCCTCTGCGAGGTTTCTTTGCTCCTTGTAGAGTTTTGAGAACTTCGAATTTCCTGAGACTTTCCATGATTTTTTCTTTTTACGATATTTTCGACAGAGCAGCTCGACAGTACCAACGACACGCTGTGGTGCTATCAGTGCAACACGGATCTGAAGGACGGGCACAGAAGCGAATGCAACGATCCTTTCATGATAACGCCTTTGATCGAGCTGGCCGCTTGTCCTCTCAACGAATCCTACAGCTGCTTGAAGAGCGTCGTCTTCTGTGCGTAGGCGAGCCACGATTGAACGAGCTCTCTCGTTTCTTCGTAACGGCGATCACCTTTCTCGCATAAACGAGCAAATTAGGCGCACGCGCGAGAAGAGCCGATTCGGATGCGACGATTCGTATCATACCGCTAGATGCGTCGAGACAACGACACCTTTCGCACGCTCAAACGTTCCAACGCGTCGTTTTACCAATTTTATACGTACAATGCCGGCTAAAAATTTGCCATCGCCATGTAAGAAAGAAGTTACGTGAGATTGTGTGTTTATACGATGAAGGATTTTTATGAAAAGATTATTTCGTCTTATTGCTCAGAAGCATCTTACTTTATTTTGTGTTTACAACAAATATTTTGTGTCTACATTTCCTTAAACAGTCTGTTAACTATTTATTTCGCGAAAATATAAAAGTAGCTCGCACTGAAATTATGGGAATCATTAAAAAAGATTAATTTTTTGCCAATTGTGTATATAAATCATTTATATACGTATGCTCGTTTTTTTAAGATTCGAATTTTTTACTATATTTTATAGTATGATAAATCAAAGCTCTCGAGTATATTTATAATATTACACGTAAAGGTATTGTGCACGGCAGTAGAAAATATCATGATTCGACGCGGCTATGATTATTATTACGCGTTTAAACGAGTCTCTATAATTTATTCGATATTTTAGCGAGGCGGTTCGAACGATAATTGAGAGTGGCGATCGATTCGTTTAAAATCGAATACCGAGAATTCCTTGCTTTGCCGCGGCCCTAATTCGAACGAAAGCGTACAATAAATAAATAATATGTGACACGTCTTTAAATCACTTTACAGATAAAAATATATTTGTGACGTTGCGAGGATGCGTGCCAACGCGACACATCGACTACTACTGCCGACACGAGAAAACGTTTCCTCATGCGAGCATCCAGTGCTACTTTTGCAACGATTACGCCTGTAATCAACAAGAATCTGTCAAGTCCGATGCTTTATCCATTTTCTGCATCGCCATATTGCTTCCAATTACGATATGGAGAATATTAATTTGAGAAGATTTTTTTTGTAATTAATTACAACCTTAGCCCATCGAGCCTCTCGGGCCACTTACGATAAAATAAATTTTGTCTCTGTTATTACAGTAACTTAAGCGATAGTCTTCTGTCGTTAACATTATCGCATATTCTAGAACGAAATTCACGACGGGTTTGAAGGTTCTTCCAAAGGACAACGTTAAAAAAGGCATTACGAAAGGTTTTACGATTTCATAAATACAAATTCGAAACGAATTTATGAAATGCAAAAATTCAGCCATCATTTTATAAAGCAAAATCAATATATTTATATGATATGTATTATAGATACGTATTTCTGAAAATGTTAATTAATTACAATGAAACACGATAAGCTAAATGAAGGTACTTTAATGGAAATATTTCATAATATATATTTATCATTATGCTGTAACTTACCTTTGGAACAAGATGAGATGCGTTAAATAGAAAGAACTGTTATTGTATTTCATTATCCTTCTCTTCGTACAGCAAGACGGTTGTTTGGTCGACTTTCTTCCTATTTTGGTCCTCGTTTCGAATCAAGTTAAAATTGTTGAGTTGTTTCTACCAATGGGATTTTGATTTTCCAATAGACTAGTTTTTTAATGAACAAGTTCGTTTTAATAATGGATTGAACAGTGCTAATGTGTCTCATTGACCCTTTCCTCGTGACAAATTTTAACGTATAATGCACATAAAATTTAACGGATGTTCAATCACGACATGGATGACGTATTTCGTTAAGGTCGAGTGACACGTATAAAAGTCGCTGCTATACGGGCATTGTTTATTTCGATCGGTGTATTTCGAGACTCCCACAAACGTCACTGTAGGCTAATTATCGAGATGTTAGGTAACAATAAGAGGCAGTAATTATGAAAACGATAATAGAAAAGCAATTAATTAAGTCAACGCGCATGTTTATGAAATCGCTCGACTTATAGAATAATATCATATTAATATTTTATATGTCTGTGGGGGTACGAATTTACCACATTTTTATATATATGCTTATCTTTATCGGATTACCTTTTTTTTAACCATTATACAAATAGTGTCGACAGTCTTTCTTCTTAGTTCACGAAATTTTCGTCCGACGCGACAAGCCACTGCGGATACCTTTCCTCAAAAATGTTCATCGTACGAATTGGATCGAGCAATTTCGAGAAAATTGACGACGAACGATTCGAACCGTAATTTTGCCCTATGAGCGAGATTGTGACATTTCCTAAAGAACGTAAAGGGAAATCTGAATCGTGATCCTGCAGGAACGTGTCGACGACACGTATGCTCGTTGACATTCGAAGGTGCAAAATCGTTGAAGACGTTCTCTTGGCCAGAATCCGTCGCATTTGCCAAATCGTCACGGAGACGTCATTGATGTCGTGCAACCGGAAAAGCCAGTTGACTTTCGAGTTTGAAATTAATCGGCCTTTATGAATGAACGGTGAAGCATGGGTACATCGATGCAGCCCTTCCTTCGTGATGCGTGCCGTTAAGACGATCGTTTTCGTCGCATACACTGTCATCGACGAATATTTCTTCGCTTCTAAAGTGTTCCTTCGAAACGAGCCGTAACAAGGACGCGCGGATAAAGCAAGGATACGTTTTTTGTACGACCAATGATTCGGTAAAATAAAAAATTCTGTAGATAGAAAATGGTATCAAGGTGACATAATCCTTGTACTTGCTTCTGCGATTATTTTTCTTCTTGTTCATTGCAGAAATTCATTGAGAACAGTATTGTCATTTTTTTCAAACTGCTTTTAATTGCTCTCAAGTAGCGATATCACGAAGATGATATCGTTGATCGCTTTAATTGACGATAAAACGATTGACACGTAATGAGAAAAATGATGAAATATAATTATGTTATAATTATTCCGTATAAATTTAAAAACGAACAGAAATGAGAACTATATTCGAACGTCGATATACGTGTGTAGGTTAGGGACGGTTATGTATACGTATGATTCACGTGCATGCCCACGAACGTAGCGCGTATCGTGGTCGAGGGAAGGGGTCAAATGCCGGAGTCAATTTGGTAATTCTTCGCGGGGTTAAATGCTATCCTGACCCCTGACAAGTCGTTCTTGACGAGTCAGCAGGCCTGACTTTGCATTGCCGCGGTTAGGCGCTTCTAGCCGATGAGACTTCGATGATGTCCAGATTCGATCATCGTTAAACATATCGTCAAGAGAAAAACGAGTTATCAGATTCTTCTTGTAATATCAAACGCGATTAAAATTCATCAACGACAACGCGCAAGACGATGCTTTGAATCGATTGAATGAATTGAGTCGTCGAGGGTATTCTCGATAAAAAAATTTATTTATTTGTTAAGGTAAATTTATATTTGTTTTTATTTATCGTCATTGTTCTTACTGTTAAGAAGAATTTTAAGAAGAGATTAGAATATAAATGAAATAAAGTTACGATCACAAACGTTATACAGTAAAAGTCTGTTACAAGATCGCAAATTTTAGTATTTCTTAAAATTATCGATGTTATTAAATATTATATCGTAAAGATCTCGTATTTTTAGGATACAATATGAGAATGATACAAATTACGACGACGACGAATGTCCTTGTGACACATTTTCTTGATTTTATCGATAAAAAACTACGTTCGTGGTTCTCCGTTGCGGAAAACGAAGGAAATTATTCAAGCTCGAACAATGGCTTCGCCATTAGCAGGTATTAGTCAGAGACTTGAAATATGCGTCATCGGTTAAATAACGATCGTTGGACGGGATTTTTTCTCTTCGAAGCATAAACGTTGAATATCGTTTGCTCCTTAACGCGTCAGCACGTGGCGATTAATAAGCGAACAAAATTAATTACGATACGCGTTAAGTCGGAATCCGATTTCGGCGATAACGACTATAAAAGGGAGAAATATTTGCGCGCTACGCAAACAGAAGCATGCATGCATCTTCTCGTCCGTGCGTCGCTACGCATCGCGTCTCAACGAGAATTTCGCGATAAGATGCAGGAGCACTCGATCTAAATCCTCGACGGGGGACAAATTTCCCCGCGAGTGTAATAAATCTCTGATTTTCGAAGATCGCGAGCTCTCGACCGTGAAGAAGTCGAGTTACAAAACCTAAATCTTAAGAAGGAGACGAAAGTCGGATCAGTACCGTTATCGAAGTTGCTCGAGTCTTGGGAAAACTGAGGAATCCTTCCCATACCCAGAACGATTTCTCGAATCCTCGGATAACCTAGAAACGACCAAGTGGTCGGTCCACTTTCTAACGTGAAACACGAAAGTCCCTAACAGCAACGCACGCTGGTAATTGTCCTAACGAGTCCAATGAGGGCTTCGAGCCGCGTCCCGCCGCCTCTGTGCCTCCGCTACAATTATTGTTTCGTCTCTCGTGGTCTCTTAAAAGCCTCCTTGGTTGTTTGCTCTTGACTCTTACTTCCTGGCACTCCGCTGCCAGTCGGTGTAGGGTTTGGGGGCAAATGCGACGCGTTATTACGCCGGTCTATGCAACTCGACGGAGGAAGGAGCGCGCGAGACTGACAAAGAGAGAGGGACAGAGAGAGGTCGGGAGAGAGCAGAGGAAGGGAAGGAGAGAGAAAGAGAGGGAAGTTAATAGGGAGACACATACGGAGACACAGACGGAGGTTCGTGCGTGCTTTCGGTAAAGAAGGGTGTCGTCTCTTCAGTTTCATAGTGGACACGTAACGTGACGGCAGTTTTCATCTTATCCGAGACGCGCTAAAGACGACGTCGCCAATCCTCCCACGCACGCATCGCGCAACACCAAATTCAACTAGGCGCACGCGACAGCAGTGCTACCGCGTCTAGATCCCTCGCATCGATCGATCGAAGTTACACAGGATGGCCGGTTACGCTCGTTGGACTATCGTGTTCCTCGCCTTGGCCGTCTTTGCGCGGTTCGGTGAGTTCCAAGAGAAAGGACGATCAAAACTCCACTTTTTTTCGATCCGGCGACTTTTTTCCCTTTCAGCCAAGCGAACGTAACGACCTAACGTTTCACACCTTCGATCTCTTGAACGGAGACTCTCGAGGAACTTACGTCGTTCTTTCCGAAAGGGCGATTCGGTGCACATTCGAGCGTTAAATCGTTCCCGCCTTTTCTGATATTTCCAATCATCGCGCCGTAGTTTGGCGTCCTGACGACGTTAAATTCCAATTAATGTTCCATTATCGGTCGGAGCATTAAATGCATCTTTGGTCTATCGACTTTTCGAGCATGTTGACTAATGCAGGGATGGAGTTGCGGGTAGCCGCACGCTGAATTGGCTTCAATGTAATTAACGTTTATGGCTTGTTATAGTTTAGTATAGTAATGAGGTTGCTTTTGCCAAGTGGACTAATAAATCAGTAATGTAAGGACGGCCTCGAGCTCGGCGAATCATCCGAATGATCGATCGAAACGATAACGTTAGTTATTACGGTAGAGTAGGTTTATAGTGTGCGTTATTAAGGCGCTGATAACGACAATAAATGAAGTCTCTATTTAAGATAAGTCGCGACGTAAATTTCGTACTCGTCAAATTTGTAGAAAATGATGCATTCGATGTACTTTTAACGATTTGCAGCAGAATGGTTTTAAGATCATTTTTTCAAGATTTTTAACGTAGTCGTTGAAACGTACCTAGTATATTTTCATTGAAATCGATTTGATATATTTTTACAGAAGTTTCGAGAATGCACGAGCCTGCGAATAATTGCAGAAGTAAAAAAGACACGATACCATGAGGCTTCGTCACGCTCGCATTACATTCCACGTCTTCGTAATGTGATTTTGTGCTATCGTGGCAATTCTCTCTGATATTTTTTGCCCGTTACGTAACTTGATCTTTCTTAGCATTCTTTGTAAAAACTAATTGCAATGAAACTAATACTATTGCTACTAGCATTACTGCAATTGATTAAAAATGCACTCTTGAATTCCAATCTCTCTTTATGTTTTTCATCGACGTAACGAATTCCTGAATCTGTCGTTTACGATCGATGTAACCCATCGTCCAATCTGCTATTTAATTAAAACAAAACTCGTATTACGTGAAAAATTTTCCCCCTTTGCAACTTAAGTTAAACTCGTTAAAAATTAATTTTTTATATGAAAAATGTGGATACAATGTAAAAGTCGTAACGAATATTTTAATTACGCAATATATTTTCATTTGTTTTTTTTCACCGCCACGCATAATTATCGGATCCTAACTATTTGCCTGTCGAGAGATAATACAGTACATTGATAGAGTCTGTATCGATAAGCACGCTGTATTACGCTTGAACGCATTTGCACAATGAGCTGATGTACGAACGACGCACGTAGAATAGCAATGCCAATTGCGAGGCGGCACCGCGTTCTTTACTTCAATCACGAGCCGCACCTACGATTCTTTATGAGCTGTCGCATCGATCTTCAAGCATACTTCGATCGCACGTTCGATCGATATCGATCAAAAACCTTTCCATCCTTTTTGTCAGATTCAGTCTCAAAATTCTATTATTAATGTGGATCGTGACGCCATTTCTCCAAACGCACGTAGACTGATAATCTTAACAATACAGGACGCGCGTAATTCGAAGAACGCCCGTTCTTACGGATTGAAGACACTTTCGTTTCGGTGACTCTTGGTTTAGCCTTACTTCCACGACTCGCGGTGTTAACGTCGAAATAAAAAGATTCGAATTTTAAGAAGAAAAACAGAAATATCGCCGTGATACAATATCGTTGCTCAAAATTTCGGATATCAGGCCGTGGATGTTGGCGTGAATCGTAGCGTTAATATGACCGTTAATCGACGGTTAATTCGATGAAACGAAACTTAATTTGACGAATTAGCTGTCTCGTTTAAAAGACCGACCTTTTAACGTCCTCTATACTTTTTGCGATGTTCGATAGGTACCGCTCTAAAATGCTGGGATTGCTCGTCGAGCAACAACGCTATGTGCGGAGATCCGATGAACATCACGGAACATCAGGCCACCTTTCATACGAAGGAGTGCGAAAGATCTCCCTATCTGACTCCTAAGCCGATTTGTCGCAAAATCGTGAAAAGGGGTATGTATTTTCCATCGGATATCGATCCAAAAATTTTGCCTACACTAATTTTATAATCAACGATCTGAACGTATTATTTTCATCGAAATTAATTGGCATGATTTCCTGATACCTTTATACCAGTACCTTGTGAGTCGTTCAGTTATGCGAAACGTGTTGAAATTAATCTTCGAAACGTTGATTGAAATTCAAGCGTCGTTCTACGTAGATATATTGATACTGAAAAATGCACTACTATCGTAGTAAATTTGGATTTATGCCGGATGTATGAAACGATAATTTCAATGGATGATTCGAAGTACGATGTCGTTCGTTTAACAAGATAAATTACGTCAATCTCTCTAACAGTGAATTCTGCCTAATTTATCTATGTTAACGTTACCGTAAACTTACGTTACGCGAAATACGTGAACAATTTTTACGGTTCCGTGATAGCCAAGGTGACACGTGTTTCACCGAGGTACATAACGCGCAAAATATTCGTTTCGGCGATGGGCAACGTTAATATCGAAACGAATGAAATAACAAGCGCCTATATAACTCAATGGGACGTATCCCAGAACGACACGTACATTTTGTTATCGTGCTGGCCTTTTCAACTGGGCCCTTTTCAAAAACATACGATATAAGTGTACGAAAACATCGAGAGGCAAAGGGTAGAGTGGAATTCGAATATTTGCGTTTCGTGGTTCGAACGTTCTGGTCCGTTAAACTATCTAGATGCTAACAACGCCAGTATTTTTAAACTCCTTTTCTTTGATTTTACCGAAAATCGCGTCTGTATTCTACCAACATCGAACTACAAAATTTCTCTACAATTATTCTCACGAAACCAGATCGTCGAATCTCAATCATGTATTAGATTTGTGGAGAGTCGACCTTCGTACTGTGAAGAGTCGAACAGAATCAATTGATTTTTTATAATCAAAGTT
>JAITYT010000204.1:421092-440102 GCA_025433975.1 Liostenogaster flavolineata | reverse complement strand
CTCTCTCTCTCTCTCTCTCTCTCTCTCACTCTCGTTCCTCTTCTCTTTTCCTCTGTCTATCACTTCCCTCGTTTTTACGCTCGAACGCACAAAGCCGACGGGAAATGTTCGTCCTGTCGATACGGAGGGACGCGAAGCGTCTACGAAAAGAGCGGAAAGGCTAAGAGGAACGTCGGAAACGTAAAATTGCAGAATCGACGAACTATACCGGAAGACGGCGTCGCGCGGCCAACGATTACGTCGGCCCACGAGTCTCCATTGAGCGTCAGTAGGCGTCATTCAGCGCTCGTAGCCGCTCGGAATAGTCGACGATGGAAGCGAGCGAGTGCATCGTAATGCATCGGCCACGAGCCGTGAATCACACCGCGTGGCCACGCGAGTCAATCACGACTGGGCGGTCGTATGCGCGAGTCGAGTGCGAACCAAACGATTTCCGTCGTTTTTCATCGCTCACGTCGGACCTACAAAAACGACGACGACGACAACAAATTTGTCATTTTTCTTTCACTTTTTAACTTCTTTAATGGGAGATTAAGTCGCGATTTTTCTTTAGGCGCGCATTTCTGAGAAAGTGTATTGAATTATTAGGTTGGTTATTGAATTAAAATTGTTAAATACTCACTTAGTTTTTATTCATTATATTTTTATACTTATTTTATTATAATATTATATTTTATTGTATTTATTTTTATTATATTCACTTAAAACCCCGACATTTCATATGCATCGACCTGATAACATTCACTTGCGCCTGCATCAAGAGAGATTTGTTGGAAATATGGTAGATAAAATTTTTCGGACATGCAATTTTTTTCCTTCGGTAGTCAACAGGTTAAACGAACAGTAAAAAGCGAAATGTCGTCATCGAGAATGCAATTCGAAAGAGAGAAACGTCCGCGTCGTACCCAGCGTAAACAAAATCACGCTTTCATTCTGGCATCGTAATTATCGCGCGTTGCTAATTATCGCGAGTATCCGCCTTCGCCAGCGACGATGAAGGCGTCTACCGAATCGCAAAATTTGCTTTCGTCGATCCATTTATTTCCGCGAACCGGTTGGATGCTTGTGTCACGGGTACGATACAGAATAAAATTACCGATGAACTCAGTGACACAGGTTGCTTTGCTAATTAAGGTCAGAATTGCCAGTTATCTTTATGCCAACGAAAGTATATCGGAAAACGTTCTGATATATAACTAATGGTGAGTGATACGTTGGACTGTGAAACTCGGGGTCATTCCAAACAGTCATAAATAGATAGCGCGAACGAAAATGGAAAGGGTATCGCCCGTAGGTGAGATACCTTCAGATTCTAATTAATAATTCACTGTTCTGTAGACAACCCTTGCATTAGGCTCACGTATATTTCCGTAGACTGGGAAAGGTGTGTTACTAACATAGGGCTCTAGAGTTACTTGGTTGAGGGACGAAGCGCGAAATCGTTAAATAAAGTGACGTGGAGACGAACTACTACGTTTATTTGAGTACAGCCCTTTTATAAGGGTCCCATTGTCGGTTATCGCTAAGCAGGACCGCCGATGCGTGAGGAGGCGATGAGCAATGCCTCGATGTGTGGGGGTGTTGTTAGATGTATCTGTCGCCTGACACTTGCGCGCGTCACGAGAAATTCCCAAGAGCGATATAAGCGCGCTTCGAAGCGGATGGAAACGGCAGAACCCGATTCCTACGTTTTCCAGGTTTGATGGATCGCGGATCTGAAAGCGGAGATGTCGTCGATACTTGGTCGCTCGCGGCGGACGTGGAAAATGTCGATATCAATGGCGTCGATAATAAAAGGGATTCGACATGTCCGTCTTTCGTTCGAAATATGTTTCAATTTAATCGATCGGATTTTTAATTCTTTTTTCTCCCGTGCTCGTGCTTCGCTTTGGGATAAAAAGATGTGGACAGACACTATCGCGTACGATATCAGGAACGATCGCTCGTATAATCGATGCTGTACCGCGTCGTTCCACGTTCCGTCGTGCTTTCGATTAGTTTTAAAATAAAAAATTAAATTTAATTAAAATCAACCGTTCTTTCGTTTCCCTCTTGGTACGACATCGTCGTGAAATATCACGGATACATGATATCGGTTCGAATCAAAGGCAGATGCAGAATTTACGGCCCGTCGCGCAACATGGGTTATGGGATGTCACGCATTATCAAACACGATTAGAGAATGCGCCATCGTTAAATTATGTTCCACCTACGTGATCGGCGGATCCTCGTGAATAAATTACGCGTAAAGCGATCTCGCTGCTTCGTATTTTCGAATAAATCTTCTCTTCGTCGGTCGAGAGGAAGAGCATTGGAAAGAAAGTTGTCTCTCGTACGTACCCGGTGCTCGTTACGCGCGTACTCTTTCCATTGGATATATTTCAGATTTCCTTTAATTACACGAAACGACTGAGAGATCCAGTTGTCGAAGAAAATTATACGAAAACGGTATCACGAGAGACGACGTTTCAAGGTGAGACGCGCCGCTCGTACGCTCCTCGATACACCGGAATATTTGAATCTCGTAACAAAATTTCACCGTTACGTAAAGAAAGTCGCATCGTCGGATGTCGTTCGTTATCAGCAGACCTGCTGTTCGAAGCAGGTCGAGTGCGTGAGTTGAGAACGTGAGCTCAGTTATCGAACGTTCGATCGAGTTGCATCGGTGCAGTCAAACTTTTCGATACTGTTGGATTATTAATATTACATACCGTCAAATAATATCGTCTCAAGTGAAACACGATATATACGCGAAGAGTCGATTAATAACGATGGAAATTATATTGTCTACTAAATATTAATTAATATATCGAAAATGTATTAGTTTCTTTTAATCCAAAACAGACGGAACTTTTCGTCACATTGCATCATCTCAAACTTCAACATTGACTTATTATATATTATTTGGTAATATATGTTAAAGTACTAGATAAACATCTATAACATGATAGCAAAAATGGCTCAATGTTTCTATTATATTACTATTATAAAGATAGCAGAAAGACCAGCGAAAATGTCATCTATATCATCAAGCAATACCATCATCAATTCGTAGCTATATAAGCGGACATTTATTACATTTATATTCTTTTAATTACTTCTTTTTTGAAACGTTCACACCGTGAAGGCGTTTTTCCAAGCCGTGAAAAAAAAGACTAACTCAAATATAATTGTGGAGTCGTATCGCTTTATTTTTATTCATTTCCAATAAACAGCGTAAGAAATATCGCCGTTAATCGAGATCGACTCGTTTTGCTCTCGAATGCTGCTGGGTTAATTTGTCCACTATCGCGGTAGAAATTTTTGCCGAAGCGACGATAATTAAATAATTGATGATCTCTAGACAGTCGAGGTGCAGTAGGCGTGCCAAGGTAGACCAAGTGTATCGCTCGGTTAAAAGGTGGCTAAAGCATCAAACGCCAACGACAAAGAAGAAACGTAGAGACGCGCCGATTTAGAGCTAAGAGGTACGTCGTATCTTCGTCAGAGAGAGACAGAGAGAAAGAGAGAGAGAGAGGAGGAAAAAGAAAGAGCAAGCAGCCGGTGAAAGGATCGTCAGCGCGACATGGATTCTAAACAGGGCCGAGCGACGCTCGTTCCTCGAACATCGACATTGAACCGATTTGACGAACCCTGATCTGCGCGGCAGATGAAAACCGACATGGCTACCGTTCTTCCCTCGAAGCTTTCCCTCCGTAGACGATCGGCGCTCTTCGCTTCTCGTTCGCCTCGATCAGCGTCAATGTCCTCTTCGAACGTTCGCTGTGACTGCGCCACTTCGAATCGCTCTACTATCGATATTTCTCGCGAAATCGCTAGAACGAGGACGGAAAATCACTGGAACCTCTTTTCGTCGCTTTCTTTTCTCACGAAACGGCCAACGAGGGATTAAGCAGGTAAAAGAGGGGACTGAAGAGGCCATCGAAAAAGTCGCTCGGCTCGTTTTTTGTACGAACTGAAATCTTCGCGTTCGACGATCGAAACCTAATTACGTTTAATACGCGAGTCGTAAAGTTGTTTCAATTTCATAAATACGTCATATTGTTTTTTTACGACGAATGAATTTTATGTAATCTTATTTTTTTACTGATTAAAGTACATCTGATTTATTAAATTTTCTAAGAATACAATTTGGGTTTTTTGTTGTCTAAAATTTTGTGCCTCGATTTTAATCCGATCTTTGTGATGCTACGCAATGATACGGTGCGAATCGGTTAGCGTCGAGACGGGGAAAATTTGTTCGTAGAAATAAATTAAATCGATGTTCGAAATAGCCGATATCGAGTGGAATCATAGGACATCGTACGTATATTCTAAAGGAACAGAGCCTGTTCTCGTAACATTTAACGATCGCGATCCGCTAAATTGCGATCGATATGCCTCGTAACTTTGCACGTGTTAAGAATTCGCTAAGAATTCAAGCGAATACGTAGATCGTACGACTTTTAGCCTCCATCCAGGAAAGACGAAGAGACGAATAAGTTAATCTGGGAGTAGACATTCTTTCTCGCGGGTTACGAAATATAAATGACGCCACGTTGCATTTCGTACTATCCACGATACGAGAGACGACGATGTAGAGTGAGTTACGAAACTTCTCGAGACACGAAAGCGACGAAGAATCGATAATTTTTGCTTCTCTTTTTGAACGTATAATAATTTAACAATTCGATCGATTAGAAATTTTGTGCATTCTTCTATCGAAGTTTTACGTGTTAAAAAAGACGTTTTCCAGTGCATTAAATAATTAGAAAATCCTACAATCGTTTCGATAGTAATTCTGATGGCTGTTGATATTTCGAGGAACACCGAAAAGGTAACGTTCATAAGCCGTGGATCGATTGATTACGCTCGGATGTGTTGCAGTAAAGTAAGTTACTCTTTCGAGACTTAACCTTTCGTCATCGCAAAGTGATTAAAAGCGAAAATTTACGCACGCGATAAACATAATCGTAACGCGATATTGCGTTAAAAATTGCTCTCAACGCCATTAAATTTCCATTTCGAATCGACAGGACATTAATCGCAATTAGGATTCCGAATCGCGTACGCCTCGATAGCAAAGCAAGAAACGAGCGTTAATTGATCGATAAAACGCGACACAAAATCATCCATAGGACTTCCAAGGCAGTAAAAATACTTCAAATAAATTGTAATCGCCTGCGAGCAATACGAGGAATATTCGAAGATTTAAAAAGAAAATAGAACGATGCAATACGTACAATCGATCGAACGGGAACCAAAATTCGAAGGTGCGAGCGCGCTTGATTGAAAAATGGCGAAGCACAAGCTCGAAAAGCGCGAATTGTACGGGATCTCGCGATTTTCTTCGAGCATCCTAACGTAAGGCGCTCGAAGTACAACGGCGAGCGTAAGGTCGATAGGTTACCGTCTCAATGCCAGTGCGCCAGGCAGCATGGCGGCTGACCTCCATGAGAGCAAAGTGCCGTCGTCGAGTGGTGAATTCTTTCGACGGTTGTCGGTCAGCGCCAGTCAGCAACGCACAACGATCAACGATACAAGCAACGCGACGAGGTAAAAGGTGCGCGCGAGCGCACACTCGCTGCCTTTGCGGCTCGATGTACGCGTTGGCTTCGTGTTCGCGCGCAAGCGTTGCAAGCCAGTGTACGTACACGGGTTTGGAGTCGGTCGTACATTCGTAGATTCTAAGGAAGATAGGCGCATACGGGGTCATGGGTGCTGCCGGTGAAATGTCACGTGTTGGATGCACGGAGACTTTGAAAGTTCCTGTAGAGGCGAACGCGTTCGATCACCTTTCGAAGCCGACCACGAGGTACGGACGCGCCGACACGAAAGGACCTCGTTATCTGCGTCCGTCATCGACGTGGCTCTTCCTTCGAGTTCGCTCGATCGAACGTATCGCGTAGGCGCTCCGATTCTTGCTTATCTTGCCGTAAAGGGGAAGTTTAGGCGTGCGTTTACGGACGAACGCGTCTTTTTTCCCTTAACACTTTGACTGGCAAAATATTGAAAAACGTCCTAAATTTTTCAGTAGATGTATACATCTTACGTAAGAAAGTAAGACCCAAAATGTGAAAGAAAAGAAATTATTCGAAAAAGAAAGTAAGTTGCCAAAATATGGATTACGCTAATTTTTGGAAGAGTTACGAGTTACACAAGTATGGGTGACATGGCAGTCAATGTGTTAAACAAACGCGAATTTAGCTTGGCTTTTTTTTTGACAACGATGATGTAGCTTTGCGATTGGTCGGAAAAAGATCGGGAGTCGAACAGAAGGATTTTTTGGGCCGAATTAAAGTAAACAAATTATAAGAACTATGGCGATTTGGCAAGGCGTGTTAAAGATTTATTTGATAAGATTGCGTTTCGCGTAGATCGTTTCAGTCACTACACTTTCTACGAATAACAGATTCTTTCGCTTTAACCTATGAGTCAGGCTCTTGTCATTCAGCATTCGAGCGAGCGTAATGTACAACAGTTTTAGGGCACCGTAGAAAGTCAGTGTATTCGAATTTCGATCGTCGTTCTAAAACTTTCATTTGAATCCTAGTAAAAAGAGATAGATCGGCATACTTTAACAGAATTACGCGTTCTAATCGCGTTCAACGATCACGTATATAAATAGAAAGTGAAAAAGATCCGAAGTCATAATCGTTGCATAGTAAACGCCTTCCATGAAAAGAATAAAACATTCCGATATGATGCGTACGCATAACCTGTGTACTTTGTACACGACGAATTATCTTTTTTCAACGTGCAACGGTGCTATTTAAAACGATGCACGGCAAGACGAGACTCGGAAGAAACGCCGGATAAAGCCGTTAACTAGCCTTAACAATGACGAGGAACTTTGTTTCGGAGAAGCAACGATCGAATGAAAACGAATGTAAAGTTATAGTAGATCGAGAAGTTAAAACATTTTGTTATTTGCCTTAATTAATTTCCTCGCATGCGTAATCGATGAAAATCAGAATTCTCTTGTGCGATCGTGTGATCGTTAAAATTTTGTGTCACTCTTTACTCACCGGAATCTGCACGAACGTTCCATTATTTAGTTGGGGATACGAATACAGTGGAACGACAGGAACAGAACCGTTCTTGAGGAAAATTGGGCCTTGAATAGGCGTAACATGAGCGTCTCTAGGTACGCCTGGGTCCTCGTCGTCGTAATAATCGTCGAAGTCATCGTCGTAATCCAAAACGGCATGAACCGACGTTTTCGTTCCTGGACTGTTGTATCCGCCACCGTTCACCCTCGTATATCTATGCGAAAACGGATCATAATTTATCTTCAGTTTTTTTACTTACTAATCTTGTTACTACTAATTATTTACCAATTAATTTAATTTATTTATTAATCATTTCTGTTACATTTTTATATCGACAATTACGCGAATGGCATGAAAATGGATCGTGAAATAATTGAAATTCGAAGATTCTATTACTTCCAAACTCTACGTTCGAAACAATCATCGTGAAACACATTAATACCGTTCCGTTTAAAAGGGTGATCGATGAAAAGCAACAGAAAATCGTCGTAAGGAACACGTTATCGTGGTACATAGTTACGTACTCGTGAGAGCGGATCGATTCGCCGTTGAGTTTGACTGATATTCGAGAAAATTCGAATCTCGTTGCAAGAAGCGGTATTTAAGATCGTTACGTAAATAAATATAATTACAGTTCGGATTCTCGTACGTATAACTTTCGCTACTGATCATCGACAGAAAGGAATCGCATGAAATCGATTTCGCGTACGCTTCGCATCGCGAGGCAATTATCGATGGCGTAACAACTTTTCCGCTTGATGAATCAATTACGAGTGACATCCATTCATTTTCGTCTTCCTTCGTGTTGCAATATTTCCAACTAATTTGTAATCCATTCGAATAAAACACGAGAAGAAAGAAATACTAGAAAAATCGAGAACGAACTCGGACATACCTCCAAACGTCACGGAAAATATTTGCCCTTGAAATCCGCCAACGCGTCGAGTACGAACGGAATCCTCGTCGACCACATCGCGACTCCCTCGTAAAAACCCCATAAAATTATCGGAACCGACGTTATTCCCAAATTGATAGCGGACGATGGTCGTTAGAAAGAATACGACAAAGCAAACGGCGTCTCACCCGTTCGGTCTGTCGGGATAACTTTCTTGCTCCGACATTCTGGACGACCTGACGGGCTCCCGGTCTTGAGCCTCGGCTTGCGGCCGTTCCTGATGTCGAGGAACGGGAGGCGGAGGCGGCAGTCTCATCTGCTGCTGATGCTGCTGCGGTTGTCGCGGTTGCGTCCTTCTAAAGTCCTGATTGTAGTTGGAATATCTCGTATCTTGGGTGGAGGAGAAGGACGAGTGCTCGACGTAGAGGTCGCTGTTTCTATCCTGAACGACCTGGTGTTGTCTCTGCTGCTGCTGTTGTTGCTGTTGCTGCTGTTGCTGCGGCTGTTGATACTTGGACGGCGCCACGTACGGCTCGTTCTGAAAAGACTCCTGTACATCGTAGCCCGGCGGTGGCGAGGGCGGCAGGACAGCGTTCAAACGAAGATTGTTCACGGTGGTGTGTCCCCCGTTGACACCGGTGTACAAGAACGGTGACGGTGTCGCCGCGTGAAAGGGCAGGCTGAAGTTTACCAACGACATGTCCGCCGCTCTCTCGTGATCCGTTCGCGTTAGATCCGTCGCACTAGGTCGACAACGACGTCGCGGGACCGTCAGAGCCTACGAATGCGCCAGGACGAGCCGCGATCGCGATTTTCATCCAATGGAGAGCCGACTCGAATCGTCACGACGAATACCATGATCGACGCCAGTCCGGTGATGCCAGCGCCGTGACGATGCCTGATCGATCCGAAGACGGTACGAGAAGACGGTACGCGCGATCACGATACCCCGTGGCTTCGTACGCCTCGACGTCGATGTCGCATGATCGAGCAGGATTCGCTGCGATTCCGGTCGACTCGGTGATTCACGACGTTCCGGCGATGATCTCACGAGGAAGGCGTCGTCGACTTCCTCCTTGATTTTCCCTCGACGCTTACACCGCGTTACTCCGCTTCTTTTTCTCCTTAGTTATCGCGTTATCAACCTGAAATCAACGCGAGACAAGCGTGAATAATTGACGGATGCATCGCGAGCGTAAGTTCGAGGATCGATCGTCGTCGAATGCGCTTCGGTGACGTCAAGATGTCGAGAGACTAAGAGAGGCGCGTCTTTTTCCCCTTCGACGGGGAATACGCTTCGATCACGCTTCCTTTTTTCGCGCATTTTAACGAGCAACGATTCGATTGCCCACGATGCTCCAAACAGATGCGGATTAAATTCCATCGTACGTGAGCTCGATGTTACATACGACAATTCCGCATTTCGCGATAATACCGCGGAGTAATTCGCAGTGTCTATTTTGCAGAAGTAAACGATCGTTACTTATTGGTCGAACGGATTGGTTGAAAGCCCACGATAATTGTTTCACTTACCGGCGATGCTAAAGCAAACGTTTCCTTACTCTCCGACCTCGTTATCGCGCTCTTATTAGGATATCGAGAAAGCTCGTGCGAATATTTCTTTTTGCCGGATTACGAACCATTATTATCGCGCTACGAGTTACAAACGGATAAAAATAAAAAGAAGGAAATAAATTTTGTACCGTTCGAGCGTAAACTAAGATCGTCGGGCCGTTTAAAGTTTCTACGATGCGATAATTGACCCGAGTGTTTTTCTCCGCAAATTTTATCTTGGTACAGAATTTTATTATATATTATATATACATATATTTATTTACTATATATATATATATATATTATATTTTAATATACATTACAACTACATTACGTTTACATTATATATACAGTATACATGTAATCTACATATACAATGTAAACGTAATATAGTTGTAATATATATTAAAATATATAACAAATACTTTTTCGCTTTATAGTTTTTATATTTTTATAGTTACGACTCAATCGCGTAAGGGAAATTTTCGCGTATAGACACGTAAATATTTGCGTGGCATAGTTTCTCTCGAATTCGAAAGAGTGGATCGTAGTTACGATTGAATTTATTTCCGTCGTATTCCTCGATGGGTATCCAGGAAGGGAAGAAATCGCGTGTTCGCGTTAATCGTTATCGATGTAGCCGATATAGTAGGTATGTGGGTAGAACCACGACGCTTTACAAACGAGTCGTTTCAAGGATGGAGCTTTCTTCCCTCGTCGTTTCCTCGATCGTCGCTCGATCGAGAAAAGAAGAGAGAATTTACGCGCGCTCCTTGCCAAGAATCGTCTTTCCTTTTTTTTCCAACGTAAGTCCAAGCACGAAAATGTTCTCCGTTTGACCGCGATAACGCGCATGAACGCGATCGCGCCACGAACTTTCGGAGTACGCAAACGTCTCGTGCCGGCTCGTTGAGAAATACGCGACGCGTAATTACGTTTGGCGAGCAGAACGTGACATTTGATAAACTACGCTCTGTTCGCGCTTCTCGCGCCAGGATCTGGACGAAGATGTGCGTGAAAGAGGGCGAAAGCAGACGTCCAACGAGACAAAGTACGCGCGTACCTGTTTCACGTGTACGTAAACCGAGATACGAATTCGTGTCGTTACATCCATCGAATGATTTTCGTTTTGATCTGGAAAATCGTCTATCGTTTCGTGTTCATCGAAGGAGCGTTCAAGCGTGAGGATATCCATGGCAGTCCACTGTTCGCGTTTCTCGTGTCAAGACCAAGTCAAAGACGCGCGCGGAAGAAGGCAAAACGAGACCTCTGATTCGTATTGACCCTTCGATCGAGAGACATTTGTCTCGAACTCGGTAATCGTCGGAGCGACTGGAAACTTTAATGGATTTTTCGTTTGATCTCGATTCGAGCTTCGAATCTACCATCGAAGGAGCGTTCAAGCGTCATGACATCGGTAATATCGATTTGACGACGGGTTAGTGGTGAAAAAAAAGGTCGAAAGGAAGGTAGCGTTACCATCGGAAATCAACGAATCGGAGGTGATTGATACGAGACGAGGTCATCCGTTCGTCTTTCCGCTTGGAATAAGGAATGAATCTCGCGTAACTTTCCTCGTTGGGCTGGAGTCCGTCGGTAGAAAGCGCTCTCGGGCTGGTTTGCCTGTCGAAATGCAGATCGAACGGTACGCAACGACATGTCGAAAAGACACGCGAGGACGAGATCGACGATATAAATTGGGCGTGTCGGGACGAATTCTCTACCCACGGGATAAAACGAGAAGAAATTCGCGTCGACGGTTTCGAGTTATCTTAAAATACGTGAAACGCGACGACGGATCGCGTGTAAAAATCGTCGATGCGCGAAGAATTTCTTAAACGGCGAAGAGAACGGTAAAAGAAGAGAGAAACGAAAACGTCGCGATTACGTTGTTAACGCGAAAGTCAATTTAATTACACCTGAAGGCGATGTCGCGCGGACGGCTCGAGAATTTTGTAAACGTAATACTCGTGGATGTTCGAAAGTGCGAAATCGTGCGTAAACACGATCGTCTTTCTTCTTCGAACTCTTATCGTTCCTACTTTGATTCGATCGAATGTCGCTTTAATTAAATCATTATGAGTAAAGAAAGCGTGTAATGCGTTTAATGAATTTTAAAGCTCTTAATGGAACGTCGTACGAAAGGATATTGCAACGACACGTCATTGAAATTAATTCGTGACACGTTGCATCGTCTTGGAAGGAAATCGCGCGAATACGTTGGCGCGAAATACGCTGCGTTCTAGCGTGAGTAAAAGTATAAGAGGGAAAATAATATGCGTCGTGTGCATCTCATTTATGTAGAAAATTTTGACGGACGATATTTTTTTTCTATTATTATTATTTTGTTTCTCGGGCGAGTCTCTTCGGTGCTCGTCATCCTTCCCACGAAATTATGACGTCGATGAATAAGTTTCAACAAGTCGACAAGGTAACTAGCGTAACTAGGCGCCTGAGTAATCCTAACGCGACGATCCACTTTGCAGAAAATATAATGTATCGTTACCAAAGCGTCTTCGTGTACCGAACTGTCCCTTCGAATTAGTTTAACCCTTTATAGTTGCCTTGAAACATTAAAATTCAGATTCGTCGGTCTCTACTTAGAATTTGTTTTCGATAAAAAAGTAGTATAATATATAATAGTATAGTAGTAAAATAGTATAATATCCCCATTTGTGGAATTTTATTCGAAATAAATGGCACTTTTCCTAGCGATGCTATGAAACACCAGAAAAAATCTTGTTCGATCTTGGAAAGAGACTCGGGTTTGAAGGGGTTGAGTAACGAATATTCCTTTATGTTTGAGAGGCACCTTTCCAAGAGGCGATAATCGCGAGCAGTTGACATACTTCTCGACGCGGACGTCCCGTCGAAACGGCACGTAAACGACTTTACGTGGTTTGCAAGTCCACGACTCATTAACGGTAGACAAACTTTACCGAAACGATTCAACGAATCGACTGTCAGCCTAAGAGTGATTGTCATAAAAGAATGATTTATCGTACGTTCTATAGTTTTCGTTCGAAAAATACCGCGTCGAACGCGACGTTACACGAAGGCGAACCGAATTATCCATCGAATTTATCCATCGAATTCGAACATCGATATTCGAAGAAATGCAAGGTACGCGACGTCGCCCCTTTCCCTCGAGTCTGCGACGTCTCTCTATCGTAAGAGGACGCCGCACGAGGCACGTACGAGAAACCGAATATCATCTGCCTACCCGGGCTGCTTTCACTTTTACGCGGAGTCAAATTCTTCTGGAAGGAGACGAATGGAGCCGATACAAGGCGAGAACGAATACTCCGAAAGCGAATCGGGATGAATATTTCCCTTCGGAGGGGAGAGCGGCCACGGGTGGTCCCCCTTGGCGTTACCTCGGTCCAGAGCGTTTGCAGGAGACGGAAATGCCGCGAAGAACTCTCTCGAAAGCGCGTTCTCGGATTCTTTTTATCCCACGGCTGCTTTCACTTTTCCTCGGGGTGGAACTTTTGCGCTTTCGCGCGATCGCGAAGATTCAAGGTGGATGGAATGGCGCGTGGCTGGCGCGACGCGTGCCACGTGCACCGTGGAGGCCGCGTGCGTCGATCCGGCGCGTCTCTTCACCAAGCCGGAGAGCGCGCGCTCGTCGCGAAACGCTTCGTCGACGAGCGACAACTGAGAAAAGAGAAGCGTTTCGAGCGGTGCTACGTCGAGAACGTGGATAAAGAGAGGCGTGTGTCCCTCGATCATGAAGACCGCGGCGGCACCGCGGCCCCTGCGGCTTCTCTCTTACTTTCCGTTCCCCCCGCTTTACCTCCCCCTCCTCCTTTGGCATTCTCATTCTCGTCCAGGCGCGATCTCCTTCCACCGTTCCATTCCATTCGAGTCTTTCTCGCTCTCTTTTCCTCTCTCTTTTCGAATCTCCCCCTCCTCCTCCTCCTCCTTCCCACTCTCCTTCTTTTACTCTCGCGGAATCCCACGACGACGATCGACGCTCGAGAAGACGATTCATCTTCCTTCTTTCTTTCTTCTTCTTCTTCTTCTTCTTCTTTTGAATTTTTGGAGCGATCCGCGCGGAAACTATCTCTCAGGAAGTTGACTTGGGAGCGGCTCGGTGCGCGACGACGCTCGAATTAACGAGCGGAGGATCGAAGAGACTGCGGAGAGGTCGATCGGTTTAGCAGTGGGAATACTCTGCCGCTTTGACGACGTTTGACCTCGATCAGACATTCGCGCCATTTGGCGCGTCGCTCTCTGATGATCCAAAGTGAATAATCGAGTTGCCGAGGTAATTCGATGGTATTCTCTCGACGGAACTCGCTAAGTCCTCTATCCTCGGCGGAGCTTCGCTTTCGTGCATGGTAGAGGCTCGAGCGAGGTCGTGGACGATTCGAGGGAAGAAGAATCGAGCTCCCGTTAAGGCGGTAAAAGTCCGTTAGACTTACGAGGGAGACGAGTGCCGGTGATGTACGCGATAGATGGAACGAAACGACCCTCACGTGGATCGATCTCGCAATAGGATCTCGTAAGAGCGGCTGAACGAGATCGAGAGGAGTCGATGCGTTCTCGCGTCTCTCGGCGTCGCAACGCGTGCGATTGCTACGTATTTATCGCGGCCGATTCTTCCTTCGTCCCCGTGTCTTTTCCTTAACCCTTTCGCTGCGGCGGGCCTCTCGTAGAACGGAACGCCGTACCAGAAGTGAGAACATTAATCCGTTAGCTGCCACGATCCTCATTTGGGGAGCTTGGAATTTTACTACACCACTCGGCGCCAGAAATTTCAAAAAAAGAATTTAGCAGTTAATGAGTTAAGCGTCGCGCAATCTTCGGCATTCGGATCCAAGCCTTTTGTCAATCTTGTCTCAGAAATGAAATTAGCGATTATAATCGTAACATAGCATCGAGCGATAACTTTTTAATTATAGTGTTTTGTATGAAACTTTTTAAAACTCTTAATTCAACTTTTAGGTCCATTTTTGTGGCGGGTGACTATAATCACCCGTAGTAGCAAAAGGGGTATGTACTGGCTTGCTAGCAGAAGTTCTAAATTCAACGTCAACAACGAACTACGGATGTACCAGGTACCTCAAGGATTCTATCAAATCTCACTTCTGAAGTTTGTAACGAATGATGAAGTCTTCGATAGTTAGTAGCGACATCTTCGTCAAGATAAACTATTATATATGTTTGGCCGTGTGAACAGTGAAAATGTTGCAACACGATGTGCATCCGTTTTAACTCTCGCAGTCACTCGCCTTTTCATCCTTCTCTTTAACTCTAATATCGAAATACTGCCGTCCGTCATACCGATCTACCCTCTCTCTCTCGCACTTACACTTAGGTCCTCACCTAATTACAGTGGTAATCAATTTCTCAACCGAGGATTTAATATTTTGTTATTTAGCTCCTCAGACGTTATCTCTCAAATGTATGGCGTAGACAATAATTTTATTTAAACGCGTTATCTCGTGAAGTATGTCATCAAAATTTTAGCAATTTTAGCTGGATGCGGCTGGTGGACGCACGTCGAAACGATTAAATCTATCTGGACGTACGGAATCGAACTTTGGGGTATGGCAGTCAACAGTCACATTGCTTAAATAGAAGACGATGCGATTCATCATCCAGGATCTCGTAAGAGCGGCTGAACGAGATCGAAAGGAGTCGATGCACTCTCCGTCTCTCGGCGTCGCAACGAATGCGATTATTACGTGCTTATGTCGTGGCCGTTTCTTTCCTTGTCCCCGTGTCTTTTCCTGGTTTCGAGACGACGGTTTCTCTCTGCCTCGATCGAGACTCGTCAACCGTTTCTGCGCACGTCAACTGACGTAACTGTATCGAGATTCCCCGATGGGCCCACCTACGTTCACCTTCTTCGTTTCTCCCAAGAGTGAGTTTCGAATATCGCGAAAGACCGCTTCGAACTCTCAATCGTCGATGCGAGACACGCGTTGACTCCTTCGTTGGTTCGTCTACGGGCTCTCGAAGATTTTTCGCGATTTTTACCGTTCCTCGTTCGCCACCTGTAAGCGAATCCAGCGTCGAATTCGAGAGCGTAGATATAATACCCTCCGAAGATGTAAGGTGAATAAACGCATTTACGTGCTTTTCGATGTAATACTTGGTGAAGATATTCGTGATCGGATAAAGAAAAAAAAAATTCCTTTGATTTACGAGATACTTAAATATGTTGGATCGACCAATAAGTAACGTCGTAATTTTCGGTAAAAAAAACAGAGGTCTAACGGTTCGCAACTGTAAATTTCGATATTTCTAATACTTCGCTGATCTGTCGTCTGTCGTGTCATATAACGTGAATTATTTTTAATTAAAGTAGATATTTTATGATTGTCAATCTCGATAGGCCTGCCAGAACGTTTTTCATTGGTAAGATTAAAATCTCCGGATCGAAAATTCTTGAACCAGCTCCGCACCGTTCTTTCGTTAACAACACTATCACAATGAATATCAGAATCCTTTTAGCACTGCAGTTTTTCCTTTGCGAAGATAACAAACCATAATCGCACGAAAATACATCTTGTCGTTGTTCATCTTCGAATCCAAATAAATATCACAAAAAATTGTTACCAAAAACAGTACACCCCGTAAAATGTGGAGTAAGACTATGGTAATGTAGACGACTCGCGTAACTTTTTGCTAATGCGATGATGAAATCGACCGAATATTAACAACGCAAACTCAACTAACAACTCTTGATCAAGACTAATTCGACTTTCGAACAATACTCCTCTCTACGCTGTCTCGCCTTCCTCTTATACCTTCCCTCGAGACGACGTCCACCTCTCCCGGACGAAAAAGCTGACGGACCCTTTTTCTCTTCCCTGGCCAGTGCTACTTATACATTTTCGTCTTCTCTCTATTTTTATTGTCCGTAATAAATTGAAGCGCGGGATACTACACTTACTACACTAAACCACACTATACTATACTAATATATTAGATATTTAGGTAGGTTTAAAGGCGTTACGAATGAGCGTTCGTTTTCACTCGCGATTAAGGACGACACAGGTGGTAAAAGAGAAATCGTTTGATTTCGATTGTTTAAGCTTACGAAATTCATAGATGAAGTTTCTGAATTTAAAATCTGGAAGTTGATAGCGCGAGAATGAAAAGTATCGCAGATGCGCGAACGAAAAGTTATAATCGATTTATCGAAGAGAAATATCGGACGCGTGAATGCAACGCGAGTGAAGACGAGAGTTTGTGCGAATGCTCTTGATAAATAATGGTGGGATAGTGACAAATTCTGAAGAGTACTGTAAGTTTCGAGAGCGAGGAATATGCTTTCTAATTTTATACATTTTATAATATCGTAATTGTTGGAAAGGAGGTTTTAGAACGCGTAATGAAACAATATTATTTTTCTCTTGGTAAACTAAACTATACAGTATTTTAATGTACATGTCGTTTTTCAGACGAGATGCTCATATTCTCGAAAAATGTTAGGAACGAAGAAAAACGACTTCGTTCGTTGACAACATTGCGATCGTGTAAAAAGGATTGGCTGTAGTTTCATTTAAAGAGACAAAGCAATTTTCCTTTTGAAGTAGTGACAAGATAGAAATTCGCGTCTTCGACACACGATTCGCATTTAATGGAAAAAATTACCGATGAACTATCGCGCCGTTCGTCGAGAAGAAGAGTCGACGGAAGATCTCGCAATGAAAAATCTACGTACCTTACCGCCTACGACGATCGGAATGCGTAGTTTGAGCTTCGTGACCACAAAGAAATGGAATTTAAATAAGAGGTTATCGTTGACGCGGGACGTCGTTCTCCCGCGGTTATTCCCCGATTTTTTCAGACTTTCCAAAACGTAACGAGCGTCGTAGATGCTAATCTACGCATCCCGTCGTCACGGCTTAGAGTAGAAGGAGAGAAGGAAGCGGCATTTACGTCAATGCCAGTCCAAATAGCGATTCGTATCGATCGCCGGATAAACGAAGGTCCGTTTGCCATCGAATCCTTCGATGCGATTGCAACCGACGGATTCTGCCGTCAAAGATGAGAGATACGCACTTAATTACGCGACGTTTCGTCACCGTATCTATGACGACCATTGCTTCGATCGCGATGCAAATAGTCGCAATGTCGAGCATCGAAACCAAGACTAGTGGTTCGACTTGCGTGATTTTGCTCACTGAAGAAACGAATTGGTTCACCATGCACTCACAGTGGATTTAATCCATCGAGTCCACGATTTAATTAAAATATATACGCTTTATTGATAACAACATCTTGTAATTATTAGTTTTTTTAACAATACGTTTGTTACTGCCAATACAATATATTTACAGACGAACTACAATAAAGTGTAAACGCAAAAAAGTATAATAATATGTGCAGTGTTGAAAAATTGACTAAAAGCTATAGTCCATCTCGCGTAGTATTGACAGTTGATATGTTTACAACTTCACTTAGTGACATTGTTGGTTGCGTTTCTATAATATTCGTATACCGATCGAGAAAGGGTTGAGTGCACAGAAAAGGCAGTACAAGAAAAAACTATGCACCCTATTGATATTTCACGGGAAAGAGAAAGTGTACGTGAAGTTATCACAGTCATTGGTAGTTCAAGGTGTCGCTTCTGTGCTTATCGTTAACGTTGACGTCAGATAATCTGTACACGAATCTCATGATCTCGTTACACCTGCTTAGGTTTCTGTCGTACAGAAATCGCTTTATCGTACGTTTTTCTACTTGCGTAATGAAGAATAAAGACGTCATATTCTGAACGTACAACCAGTGATTTTTAACGAGTCTTACTAAGAATAATTCTGTATGAAATTTTAACCATGACTTATCGTAATTAATACGATCGGTAGTTTCCAGAGTAGACAGCAGGCGTTTCCAAAATTTGCCGACTTTGTCAAAGGAAGAGTTTTACCAAAAAACTTAGTCTGAGATTTTATGTACCTTCTAGATCTATTAGACCTTCTTTATTTGACATTTAAATGCATCGAGCGTTCCTCTATTCACTCCTATTACCGATATTTCTCATCGTTAAACGTCGTTCCTGCATTTTCGACCAGCTTCTCGCGATTTGATACGTCCATACGTGGAACGAGGATGGAGAAACGCGGATAAAACGGAAAGCGCGCTCTTTACGCGCCGTTCGAGTTGCGATTCTCGTTGAGAATAAATCGTATCCTCATTTCCTTTCCAAAAAGGAGTCGGATCTTCAAAGACGATTCGAGAACGAAGACGATGCGTCGTACAATACGCTTGAACTTTTTTACGAGGCGTGAATCGATTCGAAACCGATGACGAACGAATACTCGTCGCGGACGGCGACGAAGTCCTTTCACGAGGATGTCGTGCGACGCGATTCCATCAATGAACGTACCAAAGCCGAAGAATCGAGATCCTTTAACGGCGAGGGAACGTTACTTTCGCTTTGCGCTGCGATAAATTAGATATCGCGCGCGTATATTCGTCTTGCGAGTACGAGTATCGTTCCGTTCATAACTCTCGGTAGGACGTACGACGATAGCTTATTTGCCGACAAGCTATAAGCCGCCTTCACG
>JAITYT010000204.1:407843-421020 GCA_025433975.1 Liostenogaster flavolineata | reverse complement strand
TCTCTCTCTCTCTCTCTCCCTACCTCGCTCTCTGTCTTGCTCGGACTTACGTAAGAATAATCTTGACATCTTTAGGCCGGTCGGGGTTTCGCCTTTACGATTTTCGAGCCGACTATAAGGACAAGGCAGAATTTAAATTACATCGACGAGGATTGCTACGAAGTTCGATGTAAATTGCGCAAAAATACAGGGCCCTATCGCCGTTGTTCTCGGCCTCCCGCGCGTACTTTATTACACTTTTCGAGGATCTTATTGCTCGACAGCAATAAAGTGACGTAAGATAAGGTCGAGGAGGCTCGACTTTACCGAACACAAAGAAATCGCGATTTAGCTCGTGGCCACGGTATTCGGATTTTCTCGTAAAAAGAGGATTCTCATTAGACACTTTCCGTAGGTGATAACTTTCGCGAGTCACGATCGCGTCGTCCATGTGCTAGTCTTGGCCTTTCGTATATATTTCGACTGGCTCGAGAACTCCGTCTTAAACTCCGTCGTTCGGCGAACTTTTTAAGTGCCTCTCGGACGAGGAGAAGCGCGACGAGCCACCGAGAGTCGCACGAAATTCGCGTCGACGATCGAAGGACCCCCTGGCTGCGATTTTTGCTCCACCCACTCGAGCAAGGACTACGTGCGCCTCGGGCCGACGGAAGGCCGTAAGCCCGACGGAAGAAAATCGTTCGAATTTATCGCGTACGGATCTGAAAGTTCGCGCCTATCGTGCGTCGATCGGCGCGTTAAAAGGATCGAATCGCCGTCGAGATCTTGTATCGACTCTACATCGGTCGATTTACGAGTTGCGCGACTCCGATTCCAGATACGCGCTCGCGTAAAGCGTACCGACCGCGCGTTAGTCAAAATTCGATGGATTAACGGAGAAATCGTTGTCCAATGCAGGAATTTCGGTGCGATTCGTTCCGCCTGTCTTTTATTCGTCCCTCTTCTTTCGTTAGACGCGTCACTTACGAAACTGCTTTCGTTTCTTTTCGTCGATTTTCGCGACAAAATCGCGGTAAACGAAATGAATAATCGTTTGAGTGCCATGAGTCTTTCTTACTTTCTTATCCTTTATTTATTTGCGCTAAATCTCGCCTTTACTCGTTCAATCTTATTGCGACATCCGTTAGAGCATATCAATTGTTATAATAAAGCTTGTTCGTAATAGTAAAACCTGTATATCTGCAAAACGTATCATTACCTTAATTTTGTCTCGATTTTCTCGCAACGGTGACCGTAGCGACACGCAACGACAAAAACCGAGCGTGCAGTCAGCTCGACTCTGCTAATCGATTCGCTGATACTTTTAAGCGCGATCGCGCCTCTTGCCACTCAAGCGGTTAAAGACCAGCGAGATCGTTGCTTCCCCGAAGTCGAACGTAGACGCTGCCATTGTCCGCGGTTCGAAGCAAACATCGAGTCGATTTCTTACGATCGACGATGGAACTCGCTCGGCGTTAAGAATATTAAATCACGCGTTATAGTGGAGGATCGAAAGTCGTTGAAAACGCGCTGTGCAACGAGGAAAAAGGTAACGATTTATTAACGATCGACGACCTTCGCGCAACACGTAAAATCTCGCTCGTGCGATACCAAGAAATCGGATCGAGTCGTGCGTCGAATCGTTCGGATACACTCGAGCGATTTTCTCGAGGAAGGAAGGGAGATTTCGTACGCAGGGAACGCTATACACTCAAGAATGAATCAGCGCGTCTAAGACTCGCTAATAACTCGATCGACCACCGCTCGAGTCGCGCCGTGGAACGTCTTTTTTTGTCCTTCTCGATAGAAACACGTAATCGCCAAGGGACACCGATCGAACGCGTCCGATCCTACGTGACTACGTATCGACAAAATAGCCACACGCGTCCTCGTTGCGAGACGATTCTGGTTCGAGCGACGCAACGCGAACGACGGAAAAGAGAAAGAGAAAAAGCGGAGGAACGTTTTACGGCGCGTTTTAACAGCGTGACGCACGACACCGTTTCCCAAGGCTCCACCGGCGAGAACGAGCGACGCCGACTTGACCTGGTCCACCCTCCTTCCTCGATCGCTTACTCCCTCGAGGATATTACTCGAGAGAGGAGCGAATTAGACGCGCGGTGCTCCGAAATTCTCGAAAAACCGGACGAAATTATTAGCCGACCTTCGAGCCGAAAATCGGTACGTGCATCTCCTCGGCCTTCGAGGTCGCTTTAGACGAATTCGCGTTACAAAGGACAGTCTTGAGACACTCTTACCCAACAGCAATCAAACTTTACGATAAAGGTGTCAATTAAAAGCCCGATCAAAAATCTTGACGTGATATCGGGCGATATACAACGTCTCGACGTCCTTAAAACTTCTCTGCGTCAAATTCTACCTTTCACTTCCTGCCATACATTTTACAATTGCACGCCATGAACGTTGCCTGTCTTACATACGTCACTACTTAAAATAATTCTACTTAATTTATTTCTTATATTTTTCTTTCTTCAAAGTTATCCGTTGTAATTTAACATTAAACGTACCGGCATTTTCGTATACCTAATCATACCGTAAGCGGTCAAATGATCCCTTACGAAACGGACGTTGATTTTTAGAACAAAATTGTTAATTTATTGAAGGAAATAACGTACAACATATGCTAATAAAATAGTAAATCATAATCAATGTAATATTTTCATTCTTATAAGCGATTAGGAAAAAATTAAGGTAAATTTGATCCCGCTTGGTACGTTCAGTGTTAAAATTGGACGAAGGTGCACGAAAGCACGAAAGAGTTCGAGAACCTTCGAACTGGCAGATTTTAATAGCCGTATTATCGAAGTAACGAATTTGATGAATGCAAATATCCTCGAAGAAGGTTTTAGCAAGTTTCATTGGATCGGGAAGCACCGAGTGACGCGTCTCCTGCTTACAAAGACGCGAGTTAGTTCTCCTACCACGGGCGGAAACGTTTCTCGTCGTGACGGCGAGATTCTCGCCTTTATCCTTACCGAACTCGTCGAGGTGAATTTTGGTAACGACGCGCGAGTCACGTCTCGGCGAACGACGAACGGGTAACAAAGGGAAATTTCAAGAAGCGACGCCATAGTTTCCTAGCGCCCGGTTTCGCCCGATCTCGTTACGTTTTCAGCGCGACGCGTCGCGCTTTATATATCGCGCCGATGGCTTCCGCGTTTTCTGCAAGTCCCGCAACACCAGTGAGTCGATTATCCCGGACAAAGACCGAGAATCTTTCGTGAATATTTTCTGAAGAAAAGTTACGCCGACGTTTGCAATTTCGACGGTTTCGACGACGCACGAATACGGAGAACGCTTTCTCGAGCTTCGATGCGAGCACAAGCGCGTTATTAATTCGCCTGAGTGATCGAACGAGTATTTTAATTCATAGGCATGCATGGGAGATACACTGTTCATAAACATTCGTCTCTCAGACGAACATATTATATCGATGATTTTTGTTTTATAGAATACAAGGAGCAATAAAACACACCTTAACTCATTTGTCGCCAATGATTTTGGGACATGGATAATGCAAATATTTTGTTTTGAATATTTCTTCATAACAATTATAACACAATCTGTCAGTGTCTCAAAAATTATATTGTGGCGAGTAATAGGTTAAATCTGAAAAGTTGTTTATTAATTATTAATTTCCTGCAGTGAAAATGAACGCAATAATTATTCTGAATAATCGATACGTAATAAACCGCGGTGATCCACGCACATGAATTGTTTACATTGGCTACGACGGAACCTTGTCATTCGACATTTTTTATAATCACAGAAGGCACCAATTTTTTCCGAGATCCACAGTGTTTACATATTTTGCGCGGTCTGTCAGACACATATTTATGAATCTAAGGTTAAACCGATGAAAGGTGACTTTTCGCGCAATTTCATCGTCGATCGAAATCATTTTTGCCCTTTACCAACGAACGAAACGGTATCGAGTAACGTCGATCAACCCACACGACAAATTCTCTTCGTTCGAAAACGGGAGTTCGAGTTTCGTCGATACAACTGAAATCTAACGTCAAAATCAAATACGCGTGTAGGCTGTTTCTTGGCATGGACGTCCGTTCCAGTAAAATGTCTATTTCAGAAGTACCATACGTAAGAACGTCAATGTCGTTTCATACGGTCGCGACCATTTGTAAAACAGTTGTACACGAGAATAGAAACTACGTATACGACATAGGGATTAAAGACGTACAAAATCAAGAAGTGGTTCCGTAGAGATTGTCTACAAAATATCAAAGCAATATTATTGTTGAATAGCTCACAGACTATGGAATTGAATGCAACCTCGGACCTGACATTTATTGCTCTTCTCCTACAACTATCGAAGTAGGATTTGATGGAATCCCTACAACTGCGATTTATTAGGTCGAGCCATAAATAACCTCCGTTTTTTTTTTTGATCAGACATTTATTTTACTTTTGTTAAACAACTATCGAAGTAGGATCGATAGAATTCCTACAACTGGGATTTATCAGGTCGAGTCGTAAATAACTTCCGTTTTTCTTGTCAAACATTTATTTTACTTTCATAAAATAAGAAAATTATAGATTCTACCTAGCTGCATCGAAAGTTATTTATGATCCGACCCAACATATTGTTAATTTAGTCATCGGCATTAAATTTTCTACCGCGTCGGAAGTTGGTCGGTGGTTCTTATTGCAAAGTTCGTCGGACCCTCGGGATCGACGACGTTCCTTCGAAGGTGAGGAGCGAAGGTCGCGGTTCAGTCCCATAGAGTGACTTCGAGAGAGGCGTTGGAATCGTGCGCGTGCAGACCGCGTGCTCGGACACACGCCGATAAGCTCGAAGAAAAGGCTGAAAGGGGACCAGATGCCTCGTGTGCACGAGCCCGTGATAGTACCCATGGCACCGCTCGGTTCCTTGTGCAACCAACGATCCAACAATGGGCCACTCGCGATCGCTCGTTGCAAGGCACGGCCGCGAGAGACACGTGTACCCACCTTTCCTTACCCTTGGAAGAAGGATGCTTCTGAACGGGATCGAGAGTTTATACGAGCGTTTTCCGCCGCCTGTAACGCGGATCTGCGCCTCCCTTCGCGATTCCGCGTCGGTTTCATAAGTCCAAGCGGTAAAGTACGTGAATCCAAATCCGAGTGTACATATTTTCAACGTGAATCGTTATTAATTTTTAGTTTATTCGTGGTCACGCAGACAGGTCTTTTAAGTCGACTCGATTTTGCCCGCGATATTAACCCCTTACCTGTTTTAATGCAATTTGCTTTTCTAACCCTCCCTGTTTTAATTATGGTGGTATTTGGCTGAAAGTAAATTGTCAGGAATAGCGGTGTAACTCCTTTATTTATGAGAAATTTGTAATCGAACTATTTAAAATTTTTTTAAAAAAGCGGAAAGAACAAAATAATACGTCAAAGACAAAGGGAAATGGAAGGACTAAACCGAAACATAATATTACATCAAATACAGGTAACGGGTTAATTTACTTGCGACGCCAATTTTTAGATTCGCGAAAGCTAGAGTCGGTGTAGCTCCGACCTATCCCTTTAGTTTCAATCTCACCCAGAGTCTTTTAGAATACACCTTATACATACCACGATTCGGGAGTGCTATCCGGCGCGTCTTACTTTATTTGAATTATTACCAATGGGGAAATTTGGGTTATTTCCATTGAAATATTTAAATAACCGAATAGAACAATAATTGGATAATTATATACAGAGAATTATTGATTTTCAAAGGTAAACGACAAACGATGAGAAAACATCGACTAATTATGGAATACATCGTGAAATACACCGATTAAATTATAGGAAATTCTTGAATAAATCGTTATCCATGGTGTTACCTCGAGACACAGAGAAAAAAGATTCGGAGGATCGTCGATCGCGACAAAACGACCACGGTTATTCGTCGAGCGCAAAGAATCGAACGTGATAACGTTCGCAAAGATCCTCGATAGACGATGACTGTGAAGCGGCGACTTTGCAAACGCAACGACACGATTAAATTCCTCAATCGTTAGAATATAGCTTGGCTCCGGGCTACGATCGCGCGGAAGCGGATAGAGAAACAACGGACAGCTCGCCACGAAGACGAATTATTTCTGCTCGAAGGCATATGACCGGCGGCGAGCACCTTCAGTTTGGTTTCGTGCGTGCACTGTACCACGGGGGCGATAATAAATTTCGAGGCACGTCGTTTCCGCGTAAGAACCCACGACGACGACTTCAGAGCGACACGGATCGTGACCGTCAAACCTGTTTGACGTTTCGAACTACCTGTAATTATTCGATCGATATCGTTGTCAGTCAACGGCCCGTTTCGTTTGTCGTTTCGTCGACAAACAAGAAATTCGCGTACTTTCCGAGCCCTCGCGAGCGTCTAATTTTTCCGTGGAAACTGACTTGCTACCTCGATTCATCTGTCTATAACAGAGGCGCACGCGACTCGTTCAAACTGCCAACTCGCTCGCTTTTGATATAGGAACACGACGCTCAATTGACCAATTACCAGCGAGAGAAATTGGTTCGGTGATCGAGGTGCGCGCAGCGCTCTCGAAATCGTTAATGCGCCGCTACAGCGCGCTGCAAGTGCGCTCGCGTTCGTGGACGATGCGGATCGACGATCTCGCGGAATAATTTCGAGAAACGTGAGAGACCGGTTTCGACGCCTCCGGTTAAAAAACGTAGAAAAACCGTGCGATTCTCGTAAGTCTCCCGTCTTCCACCGAATTTATTTCTTTCTTTTTTTTTACGATAAAACGACGAGTCCATACACTTCGGAAGATCGCCCACGCGTCCACGTGGGTGTTCACGTTTTTCTGGATTTCTTCGTAGGAAGGAAGGGAAAAAAGCAAAACGATCGTCGGACGAATTTATGAAAAACTCGAGAAAAAGACTCGATCGTAGCGAGTTACCCGATATTCCTTCAAATTTCTCGTGTTCCTTCGAAACCGAACGAAAGAGTGGGATAAAAGCGGAGGCGCTCGACGTATTTCCTTGGGAAACTGAATCGCGCTCTCGATTTGAACCTTTCGACCTTTCGAAGGTCTCGACGTCGGTCGCGCATGTCATCGGACCACGACGTTAGACCGAGCGCGAGGTCGATGGAAACCCGATAGATTTTTCGCGGGAAAAGTACGACGTCGGGATGTCAATATCTCCTTTCCTTCCCGGAGTCGAGTTCCGATCTATATCAGAAATCCTGGTATTTCCCGGTGTCGTGTCCTATCCCTGTGCCAATTAAATCGAGAGCCGAGAAATAATAAATGCAGCCGGAACCAGAGCCTCGTTAAAAGGATCTAGGAAGGGAAAAAAGAAGGATAAAAGAAGAAGAAGGGAGGGGAGGGGAGGGGGGGGGACGCTGTGCACCGTCGACCGATCGAACCACGGATTTCGTAATTGCTTTCGCGCGGGTTCTTGCACATGCACCGAGCGCGACAATTCCGTGATTCACGCGTGCCTATGCACGCGTAACGCTCGCGATAAATTATTCCACGGTGCGACCGCGTGCTCTTACTATCATCTTCCGTCGCTCGTGTACCGATCTCGATCGGATACCGATCGTTGCCTCGTAATAAATATAGACTTACAAGGATCCGTTCCAGCGTGTAAACGCGTTACCGGGAGCTCGTCGAAGGATCGACGCTAGGTAAATAAGGCGCCGATCGTTTCGTTCCTCGAAACAACGACGACGACAGTACGCAACGATCGTTCGGTCGATACTTTTTCTTTTCTTCTTTTTTTTCCCCCGCGTCTTTCGAACCAGGCAGAGGAATTCGAAGGTGACAAGGCACAGGACCAACGCCCACATATTTCAAGTATCGTTCCGGCCATCGATCATAACGCGTTAACGACGTTGACGCAAGAGAACACCGCCGGCCGCTTTTTGCCTGGAATAGATCTCGTTGGCGATTGCGAGCGACTCGTGTTCTAAGATCGAGCTGAAATCGTCTTATTCGCACCGGAAGTCGCGCCTCCACGTTAAACAATGCCGATCCTTCGAAATTCTTCGTTCGCGATCGGCGATCCCGACGACGTCGATCGTTCGACCATTGCAGTTCGAAGATCTCTCGCAGAGAATTACAAGCTTGCGTTTACGATGTTTCTATTTCATCGTGAAACAGGTTTAAACCGTTCGTGCTTTCTATCGTTAAAATTCACGAGTGTGACATTGAAGGTAGATATACGAGACGTTTCTACGAAAGATCATCGTCAATCCGTATCTCGGTGTCGTGCGTTTATTTAAACGCGAATTATTCGAGTCTTACGTTTGCCCGCCTCCTCGACGTTCCTTTTATCTTCTAATGTAGGGCGAGCTCGCGCACGGCGACTGCGAGTTTAGAAAGGTATTTGAAACAATTTGAGAAAGTTTCGAACCGCACGATAGCGCACTTTAAGAGCATCGCTGGTAAACTTAATAAATTCCATGAAAAGTTTTCATCGCTACTCGTGGAAATACCGTCGCGAATACTTACGAACTACCGTGACGAAACTCTTCTCCTTCGAAGCTTACGAGCGGTACGATGATCTCGACGAAAAAGCTACAACAACGAAAGACAGACGAGTTTAATCCTAGATTCGTAAACATTCGTTTCACAGACCGCGCAAAATACGTAATCACCGTAAAAGTTGTCCCTTTTTTGTTTGTTCGTTAGGTGTCGATTGCTTAAAATAACTATCGCGTTCATTTTCCGCCGCGATGTAACAAAATCAAGAAAATGGGAGAATATTAGGTTGGTGCGTATGAAACGTCGGATTCTTAATTATAAATATCGGACGTAGATTTAAAAAATATAATCTTCCTTTTTTCAGACGCCGGCAGGATGTGCTACAACTATTATAAAAAAATACTCAAAATATTCCTATTATCCGCGTCTCAAAATCGGGACATTGGCGGTTAATGGGTTGATAAATAACTTTTCAGATTTAAAGTATGCGTTATTGCTCCTTGTATTCTACAAAACAAAATCATCAATATAAATATGTTCGTCTGAGAGACGAATGTTTCTGAATAGCGTATCTCCCACGCATGTTTACGAATTTAGGGTTAAAGGGCCTTTTACGGGAACGCGAAAGGGTTTCGTCGCTGTTCGAACATAATAACGTTGTTGTTCGACACGATCGGATCGTAAGGACCACACCCGCGCGATATTCCGCTTGATATTCCACCCGATATTCCGCGATACCCTTGTGCGAGAGGCCGTGTGCTCGCGCACGTGGCCGCACACAGCCACGTCTCCACTGGATCGTGTCGGGAACACAATAGCTCCGCTTATCGTCCAGCATTTGCATTCGCGCGACAAAATATTCGTCGACGTACGACGAGCCAACTAACTCGTAACTCTTAACCGCGTCAGACGAATTCAATTACGGAAGTTTCGCGGTACGTTCGAACGCGATTAGTCGAGACGCCGAGGACCCACCGACCGACTCGCCTCTACCGACGTAGAAAACAATGCCGGAGGTAATTCGCGATATCGATTTTGACGAAAAATAAATCTACTATCCCGGAGGACGACGTTACTCGCCGTGATTTATCTCGGTTGAATTCCGACCGAACGCCCTACTCCAGCATTTATACGTTCCTTGCGCATTCCTATAGTCGAATGCAGTTTTTAAATCGCATGATGAATATGATCGCAAATGCCATAAGGTAGAAGATGAAGAAACAAAAAATTTGATCCTCGGAAAAATAAAAGAAGCAGAGACGGCCCGAAAATTTTGGAATAGGAAACGAGAGGACGTAAGAATCAACGCGCTTTTTTATACGTTCCTTGCGCATTCCAATGCAGTTTTCAAATTTTCGTACACGATTGCAAATGCCATGAGGTAGAAGATGAACAGAACAAAAATTTAAATGCTTCGAAAAATAAAAGAAGAGGATGGTGAGATACCATAAAAATACGTCGCTACTGTCGCGCGTAAGTTTCATTTGCGACGGTTTACGCGCGAATTCCGGATAAACCAAAGTGACGGACCGCACAACGGTACGAATAATCGTAAGACGGAAACGTATACGACGACCACGCCTCGATCGTTCGCTCTGAGAGCAAGATGCCAAAGTCGACACTACGACGACGCGACGTCGTTAAAATAGTTCGTAAAACGAAGATGTCTCGACGACATCGAAGAAAAATGGAGGCGTTGCGTCTCTTGGCCTTTCGCACTCGAAAGTTCGAATCTTCGTTTTGAAGATCTCACTTTATATTTATCGGAAAAAGGTCCACGTTTACGATCACGGAGAAAACTCTCAAATACGCAACGTTCCGGCGCGACTTTCTTCGTTTCTGTGAAACATACGAAGATATTCGAAAGTCTCCGATTTTTTAAAAACTTTCTTCTCGAGCTCCACGACGATAAACAGAACGAATTGACCATTCTCGACATTTTTAAGGTAGATTTTCGCGTAAGTCCGTCGAATGGGAGACGCAAGATCGAGAAATCAGTTCGTAAGAATTTTTTTTCCAAAGATGGCATCAAGATCGTTCTCCCCGATTTTGACGTCGTCTCAATGGATTCGACGCTCCGAAGAAGACGTTGCCAATCGGAGTGCGGAGATGGAGCGGACGAAGAACGTAAAAGGGCACCGACACCGATCGGTAAGTGACATTTCGTACACGCGACTACAGGCCACGAAGACGACTACGACGAAGCCACTGCTCGAGCACGAAGAGTTGGCATTTCGCCTTAGTTTCGTGTCGTATGACTGTACGACTGTAGGACAACGCGACGCTGCATGGGAAGCGCCTAGATAACGCCAAACGATGAGGATTATTCTCGACGTCAACGCAGAGATGAATTGTTTGGAGACGCCTGCCTTTCGAAACGACTGACAGGGAACGCGAAGAAGAGGGGACGAGGACGAAGATAGAGATCGTCACTCGGCAGATATTATCTCGCTTGTCTGCACGTAGTCTGGAAAGCCCGTATCGCTCATCGCAATTTCCGCCGTCCAATAAGATTTCAAGGATTACAGAGATTAGCGACGATCAAAGGATTCTTGTCTCGTACGTGTTTGATTACTTTCCAATTATTCGATCGTACGTAAGTACAGGATGGGCCAACTTGGCCTGATCGATTCTAATAATTTATAACTTTGGTTGGATTTATTTTTAATTCTTTTTTATGCAGATAATAAATAATTTATGAAGATGTATAATGGCTACGTACTCAGTTCAAGAACGAGCTAATGCATTTTAGTTATATGCAGTCAGTCCAAGTTGGCCCATCCTGTACATTGGCAGTGGCGCAACAAACTAACTCGAAATTCCTCTAGGGAGAAAATCGCTCTTTCCTTGTATGTGCGATACCACACAGATTTGATTTCGTTTTCTTAGTTTCGATATTATTGTACACGTTACATCGTCACTTTATAGCGGTAAAATTATTGACAACTGTTTCTACTTAGTTCTCTTCGTTTCGATCGTGATATTATACGCGCTGCACCGTTACCGCACGTAGCGGTAAAACTGTTGACAACTATCGTTGCATACGCTACGATTTCCAATAACATCGAGCGAAGACGCAAGCGCTCGCTACTCCGAAACGCGAATTTCCATAGACAAGTTCAGATTCGTGACGTATCGTTAGTGGAATAACGAAAGACGATTTATCGGAGACTGAACCATCCAAAGACAAATCTTGTTATCATTGTCGTAAGGGGAGATAAGGCCGCGATTCGTTGGTTCGATACTCGCGTAAAATCGACTACGAACGCGCGCCGTAAGAATATTAACGACTTAGGACGAAGTATTAATAGTCTGACGTTTAAGAGTTTTTCTAGGATCGTCGAGACGCAGACCAGTTGTTACCGCAACGCCGTACCGATGTTAGGGCCCATTGTAGCACCAAAGTGATAGCGGTTGGCCTTCGTTCGCGGGGGAGTGATCAACTTTTCTTCTCGTATATATGTGTATCGCGGCAATATCGGTGGCATTTACTCTTGCAAAAGCGTTCCGGGATTGACTAACGTTAATTATGGCGGCGTTTCGCACCGATATATCGCAGACTTCTTATCGTCGATCGTTACCGACTAAACGCAGTCCGTTATTACGAGTTTTAGCGCGTCGATGCGCATCCACCATTGCGAAACGAATCCAAGGAACGAACGTCCACGATGGAGAGAGGCGCGAAGAACAACAACGACCAAAGTATCGACTCTTAGGTTCGACTTCGATCTTAATACGAGCATTCGCGAGCGTTTACTTTTTGTAATTAAGAGAATTGAGATAAGGAACTCGCCTTGACTTATGTTCTCGAATGTTTTTTATTTCAATATTTCAATGTTCATATCTTCGAAAAAAAACAAAACTTAAAAATAGTCTATTGTCGGCTGATCTTACGCTATATCGATATTCCTACGGCGGCTTTGAACAAAAGCGTGGTCTTAAAATACGATCGACTCATTTCGCCAACATTGATGCGTGAGTAGACGTAAACAGAAAAAATAGTTTCAGTCAGGGCAATCCACTTCCTTGACACAGCGAATTACATTGCGACGCGCATTCAATGCGGAATCAGGATGTGCTGTCGCTACTGTTAATCAAGAAAATAATCAAACTGTATAAAATATTGTCTTATAGTTAAAAAAATCTTCTTTATTTCGTACGGCCAAATTCTGTCCAACAGAACAGCATCAAAGTTAATGATCAATGAAAGTATCTTCGACATCTTTCCAAATAATACAAAACGGACACTTTTGGAATATTTCGTGAAAAGAGAGATACAATTTTTTTACATTTAAATGACGAATAAATAATCTTAAAATATAGATTCACAACAGAACACTTTTTTCGATTGAACTGTCAACTTTTTATACAAATATATGTTTCATAACTTGGATTGATTTCATCGTATCACAGCCTTTGATTTTCTCAAACATAAAGGGTAGTAAGCAAAAATTCATGCGTACATTATACGTTTCGTCATGATTCCGCATTTTGCCTTTACAGATAAGATGCAACTATTCGTCTTAACTTATTTTTACCTTATAAAAATTAACAATCGAAGATAGGTATATCGAAGGATACATTTAAATTTATCTTCACAATGCTTATACTTATTGTTCGATTTTGTTTAGTATAGAATTATTATTGGAAGCCGGTAAGTAGATATTGTACAGTACCTAGTACTTTAATACATTTCTGTCACTCATGAAATTTACTAGGAATGTAACGCATTATCGTTAAAAAGA
>JAITYT010000204.1:376783-392202 GCA_025433975.1 Liostenogaster flavolineata | reverse complement strand
TTTTTTTTTTCACTTTATACGCGAAGTACGAAAATTCGCGATAATGAGGAACGCAGGAACAGCTGAGCAAACAAATACCAACAATTTGTAATCACTTCAGCGAATCGTTCATTAATATTCGGCTCGATGCGATTCTCGGTACGATTTTCAAGAATCGTACAACGACGTGGCTCTCGAGAGCTTGTGACGTCAGGCAACAATTCCAGGAGACGACCTTATGAAGCGTTCGAAAAGACCACCGTGTCGCGACGAAGCATTTGCATTCTGCTCGTTCGTACGAAGGAATCCAACGATATTTCATTCGGCGTACGAATACGTTCTGGATGTAACGATTCCATTACGAGATTCTCTTCAACAGTACGACGACGTATCGCGACGATAAAGCTGATTTTCCTCCCATTAAGGAAAATACTAGCGCGATACGCTCGCGACCATCTTCCGTTAGAAGTTCCGTAAAACGTTCGAATGAAATTTAAGCAACCGTTCGATTCTTTCGAGCACGCGAATGACTACCAGAGCGCGTAAAGTACGGGAAATTCGAACGGACGAAGGATCTTCGATAGAAAGACGCGAACGAAGGAGAAACGATTTCGAAACAAGTTCGTAGCATCGTCGTTCGAGCGTTCCTCTCCTAACTGAAATCACGTAAATTCCATCGGCAGGTTTCTTTCTGCGTTTCTTGCGCGCCACGCTCTCGGTCGAGTCGCTCGAGTTTCTCCTTTTCGAGCATCTCGACGGCGACGTCGAACGGCCCCCTCGAAATCGCCGTTCGTCACGCTTGTCTCTCGTATAAATCGAGGGAAGGCACGCGTCGAAAAGACTTATCGTCTCGCCAGGAACGTTTCGCGAAATTGTAAAAGGCTTACGCGTTAAAGGCGCTCGACACGTCCTGCATACATATCCATGCATTCGAGGCAAAACGATGAAACTCGACAGTTCGAATTACAACATCGAGTTTCATCGTTTTGCCTCTTTAATCGTACGGAAACGATTTCCTCTCTGCTCGGATTTTCCTCTGTTCTTCGGCACTAAGTGTTCGCAGATTTTGTCGATAGATTTCGTCTTAGCACATTCTTTTGTTTTGCCAACGTGTTCAAACCACCTAACCTACATTGTTTCCTTATTTGGACTTTCACGTTTAATTCAGTTTTTTGCTGGCAAAAATCAAAAGTTTTATGAACGTGGAATTATGACACTGCCTGAAAGTGAATACCTAAACCGAAGTACCTATTTTAATAAAGTTATATTTTTAAGCAAAAATGTTGAATTTTTCTTTTTATTTAAAATCCGCAATCACTTAGTTGCCAACTGTTTATCGCGTCCACGTTTCGACGACGACGCAACGATTCGTTAATCGGCGTTCGAGTGCCAGTCGAAGCTAGTACGAGACGATGACGTAAATCCACTTACAATTAAACGAGAGTTAATGGACGAAGGTCACGATCATTCTCCAACTTTAACGCGCTATGTCTCACCTTCGCGTTTCCCTAGATCTACGAATCGATCAACGGAAGAAAAATATCCTTTTCTTTCTCCCGTTTCTCGATGATTTAACATTTTTGTTACTCTCGAAGGACCTTCGTTATGCGAGATATAACTTTGTCGTGGAATCAAGCGAGGATCGGAGCGATAAAAATAGTAATCTTAGACGATCTAAAATGACGTTGCTAAATCAGGTGTATTTACATTCGGATGTTAATGAGGAATTCTTAAAAATCGCAATCTTTTCTGTCAAATGAAAGACAGTGGTCTGATAGGAGCGACGATTTTTAGCGTTACAAGATTATATTTACCGTAAAGGCGGATTTGTACTACTTACATTAGCGGTTACTACTTGTCAGTATCGCTCTCGTTTATTGCAATGCAAACGTTGAATACATGTTTCCTTTTACGTTTCCTAAAGTGTCAAGTAGAACGATAAATAATCGCGTCCATTATTTTTTCAATTTATCTTCGCTTCGCGTTATGAAATAGTACGCGTCACCCTGGAGTAAAAGTATAATAATTTTGTGTCGATCGATCGTCAAATCGTAAAATTAAATTTCGTACTAAAAGAATAAAACGTAACTCGAAAAATGAGATAAAATATTCGCGAAAATTGCGATAAAAAATCAAAGTGAACTTGTTTCTACCTACCGTGATAATCCTTGACAAAGTTTCGTTAGCGTGACATTTTCGAAGGTACATCGAAGAATCGAAGAACGATCGAAAAAATGCCAATTTCAAAAGGATTTTTGCCAGTCGGTGGATACCAAAAAGAAACCACTGTAGCGACGCAACCTTTAAACATGGTGCGAGCAAAATCGAGCGCCTTGGTAACACCGAGTGAATTATATTCGAACGCGATAAAATTCCAAACGTGATCATTCGGCCATGAGGCTCGATGTCGGCGAGGCGCGTAAGAAACTCGCGGTGCACGGCTGCATTGTTACAAGTGCAAGGTTACGCGCAACGTGCATTGTACGTCGCTTATTTCACTCGCCGACTTAAGATATAACTACGCGATTCCATCTCGTGTCCCGAGTGCATTTCCAAGCTGACCCTCGTTCCTTCAATATCTTCCTTCGCTTCGAAAGCGTTTCACTGTGCGATCGAACCTCTCTTTTCTTACTTTTCCTCGTATCGTTCGAACGTACAATAATATCGAAATCCGGACGTGGATTCTTCGACGCGAACTTCGCGATCACGAGATTACGCTATCTCTTGCAACAGGAAGGATGTCTCCTCGTCATAGACATATACGTATATATCGTGACGTTTGGCAGGAAGGAAGGAAGGAAGGAAGGAAGGAAGGAAGGAAAGAAGGAAGGAAGACAAGTTCACCAGTGACCGCATTTTTAATGGTCGATATTTCTACTTCGAAATGACGTATAAAATATTTATTGTCGCCGACAATATAAGTAGAACTAGTGATATTTAAACGAAAGCTGCGTTTTTATTGCGTCTAGCCTTGATATTTCTCGCATAGACGCTAGCTTTGCGTCTGATAGTACGAGAGTTAAAATTGTCTACGGCGACAAATCATTACGCCTCAAAAAGGACGACGTTAACGAAGACTCGCTCGATCGCGTAAAATCTCACCAGTCGACGGCGAGGGACGAATCGCTTCCGGGATGATTCTCGAAAATTGCTGGTCGTCGTTCGTTGTAATTTTAATCTGAGGCAGCGGTGTGGACGCGGCAGCCTCCGTAACGATGCGTCTTCGTAATGACCGATTCCCCGACAAATCGCACACCCGTAATCTCTACGTTATCCTTCCCATGTAATATGGATTATTATGCCTTCGATTAAACGCGGACTTACGAGCGTCGTAGGAGCGACGGTAAATTTTCATTGGATCGATAACGCTTACTGAGCATGGTAACGGTGCGTGATTAAGCGCTTGTCCCGTCCTTTAGGAGTGAAACCGATGGGAGAGGATAAATAGGTGTTTGCAGTGCGTAGGAACGCCTTAGACACAGGATAATATCCTTCAAGATTCGTCCGTGCGTTCGTTAGACTATCGGTACATTTTTACAGTTTGCGTGCATTTTTAATACACGAATATTACAGTTCGAATTACTCCTGTATTCTTTTTCCGTTCTAAATACTTATCGTTGTCGATATTTTAACTCTACATTCTGGTATATATTTCTATCGTATTATTAAATATAGATTCTTTGTTAGGAAAGGAAATATCTTCAGACCTTAATTTCGACTCTTTGCTCTTTAAAATTCGTCTACGTACTGCGTTAAAATAGCGCTTATTTCATCCTCACGAATCATTGTTAAGCAATCAAATCTATCAAATAACATTAATTTAGCGCGAACAATTTGATTGAGAAGCAAACGTACAATCGTCTCTTAATCGACGAAATATGGTGCGCGCCTAACACGACATATTACGAATTCCCGCGTGCCGAACTCTCGTCATTCCATTTGCCTGTTGTCGATTTACCGATTATTCGTGTCCTCTAAGCATGGGACTTTCCACGACGGTTTTCGTATCGATATTCAGCGCGACGAGCGCACCTAAATTAACCGAAAGCATTCGTCGGTCAAATTTACACCTAGTTACAACCGGTGATTTTCAACGCCTCGTTGATGGAATTTTTTTGCTTCGGACGTTTTTAAAACGATGAGCCGATAAGCAAGCAAACCATTATTCCTAACGTTTATTCGCTAGATGCGTAATGATACGTGAAATAGCATCGAACGCTCGATGGAAAGAAAATTATCCTTCGAGAATCTCTCTTATACAAGCCATTTGTTACGATTATAGCTTCGTACACTTTTTGATTTATCGTCGAATCGATGTCGCGCTCGATTGACACTTAAGTCAATAGCTCGAACAGAAGGACGATTTCAACGAATGGATCGATCGAAAAATTGAGAAAACTTTCTAGCTTTGTTATTTCTAGTTTTATCTACACCGTAAAATTTGGCATTTATTCTCTGCTCTAGGAATTTACGTTGATTTGCCACATCCAGGTAATCCTTGCAATATCCAGGTAAATAAATCTAATAGAGTACGAATTGTACGCTCTACCGAATCGATTCGAATAGGAAATATTAACGTAAAAACTCATCGAAAATATCTCGAAACTTTGGACAAACCGTGGTTATCGATCAATTATTAATCTAAATCATTTTTTGCCAGTTTTGATAATTTAGTCGGACATGCGTCGTTCGTGAAGAAATATCAAACCCTTTAGAACTTTATGTCGTATCATACCATGTACATACTTTATACCATCCGCGTGACCTTTCCTGTCGATCGATGACAGCGCTGAGACTCGATGAAAGAAAAAATCGATCGTGAAACGAGCGACAGGAAGAAATATAAAACTTCAATGTTTCACCGAGAGAACGCGACGTTTCTGTATTTTTCTGTTCTCCCTTGTCCTCTATCAATCTCTTTTTCTCATTTCACAAAGAACTTTAACATTCGAGTGTCACGAAATAAAAATTAATCTCCTCGAAAACGTAGTCTTCGATTAAAAATAATGGCAGACGATTCGAAGCAATACGAGAAACGTTCCACGTAGTTGCTATATTATTGATTAGTAAACCAAAATCGAATAATTTTTTCACAATAATAATCGTAATCCAAATTCTTCTCTTAAGTAGACATTTTTTAAAATGAAAATTAAGATGGAAATGGAAATTTTTAATGGAAATATGCTTCTTGTAATCTTCGAAACCTATGTAACCTATTAAGTACTGTAGCACGCAACGTCTCATTAAATTTATACGTTTCGTGTTTTGAATGATAATCGCAAGTTGGAACGTAATTTTCCTCATAAGCGAGTTTACATTTATTTTTTTCAAGTTTGTACGGTCGATTTTGATTTCCAAGTTGTAGCAAGAACGAAACCGAACATATCGCCCCTGCGACTTTAACGCAAATAAATCATTCGTCGTAATTTCGACGCCGAAATGACGTTGGATAATAAACTCCCAAGAGTGTCATCACAAAAGGAAGAAAGTTTATTACGATAAATTACGAGAATCGTAAAAGGCGTAATTACAATCACCATTTCAACGTCACACGCGTTCTACTGATCGAGCTATATTAATAAAATAAATTGCGAACGTTACAAAACAGATGTTACGACATTAACGCGATAAGATCTGCGACGTAATCAGCCTGATTCCAAAACGAACTGGTTATGTCGAGAAAAATGAAAAAAGCAAAATCTTGCGTCGTGTATAAGTCAAGTGTACTCGTCCGCGGGAATTTCGCAGTGAAAATTCCAAATATCTCGTGGATGATCGATATTGCTCGAAAAACTAATCGCTAATCTTTCGCGATAAACTCGATGGATTTCAAGGCTATTCGCGATGATGTTATTCGCCGTGCACCATGTAAATCGTAATCGCGGTTGTTTCGAACGATTTCGCGATTACGCGCACGAACGCACTGGAAGACGAGGCTGAAAAGGGAAGGGGGCAATCCCATAAGAGCCGCCGATTACGAGTTCTTCCGAAAGGTTTAACGAGAACGTCATTGTGAGAGGCGTTCGCTCTTTTCCGCCTATCCCTCTTCCCCCTCCTCCCTGCTCCGTACACCGCCTCCTCAAGGCGATCACGAAATCGTCGGAACGAAAGTCGGACGATTTGATTTACGACGGCACCGTGAAATTTCTAATACGCGTCTGCGCGTGCTGCGACTGCCAAATCGAAAGTCGACACTTCCTTCGAATATCGCGCCTTTCGCGAAGGATCCTTCCGGCACGTCTTAACGCCTACCGCAAATTAACCGTCCTTTTCTTCCTTCGAGTCATCGATCAATTCGACGAATTCGACGATCAATTCATCGAATGCGCGATGAACGTCGTCTCACATTTATTTTTTACTCCTACAATGTTTATTGGCTCTTCTAGTCGCGATTATTTCTTCGTTTTAAACTTTCATTTCGTACGGTATTTATTCGTAAAAATGCAACGCTCAAGGAAGAGAAATGTTGATTCTTTCACGAAGCTTCAACTTCTCCGCGTGTACAGACAATGTTGGTCGAACTAAACGGCAGGTAAAAGGTTCCAATTGAATTTCAATCCTTTTTGTCGGAGTTAACGAAGTTTCGTGTACTTGCGAAGTATATCCGAGGCTCTTTTTACATAGCGAGTGTAAAAAATGTGAAGCGATTAATTCGCTACAAGGTACAAAGCTTGCGTTAAAATGGCCGATAGACGAAGCGATCTAAAATATAGAGCTGTATTCGATAATCATTTTGCGTAGCAAGTGCGTATCGTCGATAAAATAAGTAAAATCTATAATAAAAAATCGTGTAGATACATCGAATTACACTGTATAATAGTACACTCTTTTTACTATCCTTCTGCGTTTGAAGGAGTTCGCAAAAGTCTGAGAACGAAGAAAAAAACGCGGCCCTGTCCGAGCCGCGAGTAAAATCCTGACGATGGTCGATCGAAATCGCGCAGGATAAATCGCGTACGATATTACGTACGGCAAGAAGGACGAAACGCAGGTATACGAGGGAAACGATGGTCGCGCGGGTTACAGTTCGTGCTGCTTTCACTCGATAAAATCTTCCTCGGTTTCTTCTCGGTAGTGCGCACGTATAAGTTTAAACAAAAGGAGGTCGACGAACCTCTCGTTCTCCGGTCGGCAACGACCATTACGTACACTTAGATCGGATCGTCGTTCGTCCGCGTACGGTTCTTCTCTTCTCACTCGGTTAATGACAAACGCTCGATTATCGAGTAACGGCGTCTTTGTTCCTCTCATCCTCTTAACTCTAACGGATACTCTAAGGGCGGATAATTTTAAACTCGGGATCGATGATACGAGCGAGAAAAACGTCTTCGTCACGTCGTTCTGCGCCTATTTACGCGTTCCTCGGTAACACGAGCGTAGGAGGATGCGACGAGGACCAAGAGGACGCAGAGGACGAGGATGCACCGTCGTGGAACGCTTAGTTCGTGCATGCGCGCACACACGACCGCCTGTTTATCGTTGGGTGCAGTTATACGACCGGCCGCATCATAAAAGGTGGAAACCGTTTCGACCTTAAGGCGCCTTCCTTCGCTACGCTTCGACTTCGGTCGTTCGTACATGCGCGAGTCGTCGGATTATTCCGTGAGAGACGATGCGTCACGATATTGCCAATGCCGAGTTGCAAAGTAAGAGAGAGGAAGAGAGAGAGAGAATTTTTTTCTTCGTGAAATATTACGAATTTGCTGCGCGTGGATTCACTTAATGACTTCATTTATCAGGAGTTTTTCGATGGTCGATGTAAATCAAACGCATTCGACGTCGCATTCCAGTAGTTACGTAGAAAATAACGAATTCCATTAACGTTCGCAAATAAATGACGTTAGATAAACGCGCATGACGACGTAGAATTCATTCACCGCCATGATCGTTTCGCATTTAGCTCTTTCCTCGACGCCTGATTGTATTCCAATTACGAAATCGTTTTAGGGTGCAAGTTTCAGAGGCTGAGTGCCGAACGTGTCGAAGCTACGTTAAAATCGATCATAAAGTTAAGCCGGCGAACTAATAAGCGAGCGATCCGTCTACGTGCAATGCGATCGTGTCGCTAGGAAGAAGGATTATAGGCTGCTAGTCAGTTCCAAGATGATAATATTTGATGTACTATACTTCGGTGAAACCGAATGAAAAGAATCTCGCGAATTTATGTTACGTAGGACGTTGTTACTGTTTCTACGATTAGTACGATGGTTATTTGTATTTTATATATTATTGTTATATTGTATTTATAATCCTTCAGTGACAAGGAAGACGCCGATATCGAAGACATCGGATTGATTTAGTTCGTTAACATCGTGTAAGGGAAGAATCGACTTGCCTATGAAATTGTTGAAATCTTAAGATCTATATCCATTTTCTACGTGATGTTTTTCCTTGATTGCGTTTCGCTACCAAGGTAACCAGAGGTAATTTATCGATACATATCGATAAATTTTTTTGATGTTTGCATTTTACACGGACGTATCTCGATGGATTTGTGGTTGCACCAAGACTGACAATCGACTTGGACGATCTTGACACTTTATTGACCAGACTTTGCGCTATAAACCTTGAGTCGTTACCGGGGCGTTTTGGAGTAGGAAGAAAGACGAATCGTCTTATTCAAATGGTTGCATCTTCAAAATCAATTGAACTATACGTATGAAAATTTAAGGGCGTATTAAGGAGATTTTGGTTATTATTTCTTAAGCCTCGAAAACGTTGTCGCGCGACGCTCGAATCAAGAGGCTAAAAGATGCATAAATAACGCTAGATAACGTCTTTCTTAGTTAAGGCGCCAGTTGGGTCAACCTCTGTTTTCGTCAGGACGCCTGTTGGCGTGCCCAATTATTCACACGTCACGCCGATTTTGCCTTACTTTTCTTTCGTGCCATTTGGTGGCACTAACGCGTTTAAAACTCACCTTGAAAGCTTCTACGTCGGTGGATGATGTCTCGAAATGAATAATTAACGATCGTAAAAATAAATAAAATTAAAAGAGAAGTGGAAAGAAAGAAAGGCGAGATACAAGGTGCGCGAAGATTCGCTCGTGACTCGATAAAACGAGAAATTCGAAGGAGTGACGTCGTGCTTGTCATCGTCGTCGGTTTCGATGTCCTCCGGGGTACACCGAACCCACATGTTTCTAAGACATTTTAGATAAAACTGCAACGTTATCGCGGCGCGCCGTCGCCGTTATCGAGTGGATTCGAGCCAAGAGATTTCCCGTTGAATCGTACGCGCGAAAACGTCGGCCGGCGTTCTTCCTTCCTTTCTGGTCGATGCCGGAAATGGTGGCCCGTTTTTAGCGGATATAACGTAGCAATTCCACGATCCAACGAGCCTTCGAAAACACGCGAAGCTTCCTTCCACGAATTTTTCACGGGATATCCCGCTTTGATCAGCCGGATGGGTAAATGGAGCCACTGGAATTCCTTCGTTATTTATTTTGCAGCAGTACGGTAGACTGCTCAAAGGAAATAATAAAGCGACGAAGCGAGGAGATTCTTTCGTTAAACCTATTAAACAAATTTCGTAGATCATCGTTACGCGTCTTAAAATACGTCGAACGAATTTCGGCAACTCTTGGCAACATTCCGTTCCAATCTAAACTCCGAGATATTTTCATTCAAAATGAGCGACACGTCGGTACGCTCTTTCGATCTCTTAAGATTACTACTTATATTACGCTACATTACGCTATCTAGAGATCGTAACCTCGAAGATGCAAAACTTTGATCAAGGTGATTTTTTTTTAACGTCTATTTCTCTAGTGTACGCACGTACATACGCCATTCGCGACGGTTTACGCGCTTCAAAAGGCATCTAAGATGTTCCACTTAAACGGAATACATCTAGGTCTCGTTAGTCGTGTCTTTATTTGGAAACGCATCCTGGTATTCATCATCCAGCACCGTTTCGACGATCGAATTTTTATCCACGGCACCCAGCTCCAGATACGAGTTTGTACAATGCCGATACTACGAAGCGAAACTGACAATAGATAGGAATAACTACGAAATAACAATGGAATAAGAACGACACCGATACGCAACTACACGCGACTATCCTTTAAAACATCGCATATCCTAACGAGCATACGAATAACGTGAAATTTGCACGATGTCGCCTGCAGTTCGATTTACGGTCTATTATTTCCGTCGTGAATATCCATGGAAAGTTGCAAACCTTAGAATACTATCTCATCGTATTGTACACATGCCGATGGTAAGGAACGTAACTCGAATTTTAATCTCGGTAATACACGTGGATCGCGTATATATCTGAAAGTTGGGACGTGTCGACGTCGTGGTCGAAGCAAGAAGAGTTCAAGCTGCAGCTCGATAGCTCGCAGTGTCGTAGCTTGCACTCGTTATCTCTAGAGGCCACGTTGCCGTTTCGAAATCGATAACGGCTGGCAAACGAACGCGATTCGATCGATTCTTCGTTGGATCGTTCTTCGTTGGTGCGCGCGAAGGTGACGCCAAGGTGCGCTCTTTTCGTAGGACAATGCGAACGTGAGTCATCTTTTTCGCGTTAATTAACCTACGGCTCGCTTCCTGCCGGACGACGGCTACGTCAGGTACGATTCTCGTGACGTACTATGACCGAGACGCGTCGCGACCATCCGGAGGAGCGTCGACTTTAAATTCCTCTTGGCCGCTTGGTGCGTGTCACGTGCCATCGTGACAGCGCCTCCTTCGACGATAAACAGTAATTAGGCTAATTTATCGCGATAATCCTCCATAGGTGTTCCGTGACGTCAGGATGCCGATCGGGGAACAGACACGTAGGTACGGATCGCTTGTTGACCTCGTACGTACTCGTCTCTTCCCCCTCTCTCTCTTTCCCACACCGGTAATGTCCACACCTTCGAATGGATTTCCGTTAGATCGATGGAAACGACGATTGTCCTTCCCTCGTGGCTATCGTCGAGACTGGGAACGCCCCGACGTGACTACCAGCGTCTCGCGAACAATTCAACGAGGACAAATTTCTACTCCAATCGAATAAGTACGTCTTACGTTCTCGATGTTATCTTACGTCGATCGCTAGAGCTTCCTCGAGTCGATCGCTTCGTGCCGATTGATACGACAGCGAGTCTCGATACCTTGATACTGGTATAGCAAAGTCTCCTGTACTTGGGCACTCGCATATTTTCACGTCATTTTTTCCACTCCCTTAATATCCATTGCCTTTGTCGTCGAACAATTTTAGCCCTAAAATCTGCGACTTTTTTTTCTTTTGTCGAATAAAAATGAGATTCGAGTTCGTTTGAAGGTTTCTAGGGAAGGAAAATAATTTGAACAATTTTAAGCAAATTTTGTTGTCAATGTTGCATATCTGCTGCGACACATGTTAGCAGAACGATTGCTAAAACACAAGCTAAATAGAACATAACAAAAGCAATGCCGTAAGAAAATTCAAATCATTTTCATTTTACACTAATTACTATTAATACTTGTATATGATTTAATTACGAATCGTTTATCACTTTACAAAGTTTTTTATCATCACACCGATAAGGCCTATCTGACACTGTCGCTTCATTTTTACAGGTGAAAGTTCTTGTAGCAATTTTTATCTTTACTATAACATAAGAATCGTTATCATATCTTTATTGAAATGTAATAAATATGAAGCTATTGATTCTGCATCTGTTTTTCCGAGGAAACACCAATGCCAACAGACATAAATTCTCTTTAAGCAGCAGAATGAAGGAAATTAAATAAAATGTGATCGATAAATATATTTTTACTCTTCAAACTTCTTCTGTGGCTATCAGCTTGTATCACGACAACCTTTCGTTGTCGTGATGAATCCGATTATTTAATAGGGAAACTGTTCCAGACGTTTCGACCTAAACCGAGGATTCGTGGAAGGAGAGACGCTTTGTAAAACGTCGTAGGTCGGCTGTACTGTCGTCGATCGATTATCCAATTCAAGGGTATATAGTATTCGCGTTGAACGTAGAAGGGCAATAACCGCGAACGTAATACGACGACGTTTCGTCGCGTCATCTGGAGTCACGGCACATTTTGCCGTGGTAAGCTACGAAATCGAAGATCGACCAAGTCGTAGCGTAGCTCGTGTATGATACGAACACGCCCGTTGAACAACTTCATTCCGTCGATGTGTACCGAAAACGCACGGTTCTGCCTTGTACCAGGTACGTCCTTATCATCCATTTTTCCACGACGATAGTCTAGCGTCGTGATCGGTGATAGTGCTGTACAAATAATCGTTATATCGATAGCACCTACGGGTCGTTACCGACATTTGTATAGCAGGATATTGCGATGGTGTAACCTTGATAAGAAACGTCGATGCCTTCGGCGGTAAGTAAAGTGCCACGATAAGACGTGTGCACGCACATCACGATCAACGATCAATCGCCCATCGAAACGTCCGAGTTCGATCGAGATCTCGAAGCTACACGAAGTAATCCATGGTCCGGTCGTCGTTACACCCACGCTACTGCTAAAATTGCGCTTATCGATTTGGAGGATACGAAGAATGGCGGTGCAGAGTAAACATCGATCGATGTTCGGGAAATTAATTTTCCTAGTTAATTTTCTCCGTAAATCGAACGATGTTCGGTGAGATCTATTCGACTTATTTCCGAGAGCAAACGAGTTTTCTTTTGTTACGAGAGCATCGCATAAAAAAGGGGAGAGTTTTGAAAGAAAACGATGAAATCTCTCGAGATGTACCACCTTGGATGTTCTTTCCTAAGCATACGTGCGTCTCTTGGATCGGTATCTACCGACAATTATTCCAACATCTTATAGATAAAATAATGAGATATGCAGCACTAATAGAAATTATTTACTTTCAATGTTTAAAATGTGCGTAAACTGTATACGAATTTGTGGCGACTATCTTAATATAAATACACGGCGACCGTTGTATCTACAACCTAGTCGTGGTACACTAGAGGATAGCATGCCCGTCTGACACTCCGAGGATTGGGGTTCGAAGAAAATAATAGTACGCGTCCCCAACACCAGAGAGACACTCCCTTTCTTTTGATCAACAAGCATGCGGTCTTCAAAGTATTAAAGTATTCTAATGATCCTTCTAAGACTAGTTCTGCGTGTTGTTCATTCGAAACTTTTCAATTTGAAGTATCTCGCAGTCAGAAGATTGTTACTTTTCGGTTCACATTCTCGCAAAACGCTCTGATCGACGTTCGTATGTTTTCTACGATACTGAATATATTAGGTCTACCGAAAAGTAATCAAAATTTCGTGGATTTAAAAATTTTCTTTTTATTTTATTTTAAAGATTTTTAAAAAGGGAATCGAACAACTGCCTTTACGCTGGCAAAAAGTGTCGGATTTATCGACGTTGAACACGAATCAAGATTCGTTGGTATGTCATGGCTGCATCGTAGCTCCATAAATTTAGCTTAAAAACGCGGAAAGTAGTATAGCTAACAATAAGCAGAGCGGGCAACACCATTCGACTTTATGAAAAAACTTTATGGAACTACAATAGAGGTATAAACCACGCCGGTGGGACGTCGTAGGTGTGCGAGTTCTTTCGCGCATTCGTACTTGCGTCCTACACGTACGCGAGCCATTCTTCTCACGCGAAGATCGTTTCTAATCCTATTGTTTTCGAGGCGCCTCTCGTGACACGACTTGTCCCGTATCGCCAAGAACTTTCCTTAAGCTTTCATTCCGCCACCTCGGCCCCCCTTCGCCGCAGCTTTATCGTCGATTTTGCAAAGTTTTAAGCCAGGGTCGCGTTGTTCGAAGATTTTATCGTTTCGAAGGATCCTCCGACGTATCGGCTGATTCCTTCGTATAAATCCAACAAGGGGCAGCGAAAGTCGTCGTTGCCAAAATTTTCCCTGCGGTTCCACTTACGAGTACAGTCGCTTCGACACAGTTTCTACGGAGACGATTATTTTCGCGCGGAGGACGCAATCAAGTATCTTGTCGCGGTTAACACGCGAATTCGTCACGTTGCGCGTAACATCCATAGGATTTCGACGATTCCTGCTAGACTCGGGCCGTCGAGGAACGTGTCTGCCCGTTAGACGTACCAAATCTCTCGGATTTATGCGATCCTTTCGAGTCGCAAACGCGAAAAAGCCTTCTTAGTAACTCGCATCGATCGTAGAATCGCGTAGATCGCCTCGACGCGACGTTCGCTTTAATGCGATTACTTCGATCTGCTCTTTCACTCGGAACGGACACCGTGTCGACCGGGTTTACGAAGAAAAGACAAGTTTCACGCGGAGTTGGACTTGTTACGGAGTCGCGAGAGAGAGAAAAAGAGAGAGAGAGAGACTGGTAAATTCGAGAGCGATGAAAGTCAGAGAAACTTCGCGCCATGACAGAACGCGAAGAAACGCGTTCGAAGCTTTCTATGAAGCGCTTGTTAAAAACAAGCCTGTATCGATTTCGTGCTTCTTTGTCATACGCTTCTCCTCTCGCATTCTTCAGTCCCCGCGATCTTGAAAACGCGTTAAGTCTCGAAATTCCACACGCGTAAATTATTCTAGTAGCATAAATTATCGAACGCGTATTTATCCAAGATTTGTCCTTTTTAATCCTTCGCATTCGTTTCGCTATGGAGCCGTTGGCATATGTCATGGAGTTGAAGTACAGCTCCAAACCTACAGGTTATCGAATGAGAGAATCAGTTTGTGAGTGACAGTATAGCGAGTATCAGTCTGGAATAAAGGAGCAAGCGTAAATTTAGTTAGCCCACAAGAAGGTGATGAAATATAGTCATTTTTATTATTATCATCAAAAGTGAATTTAATCAATACCACTCCAGAAACCCACGATTCCTATAGTACTATGAGGCGTGAGGGGTGATATTATTGGTCGACGGACCAATGGACGCGAGCGATGCGCGCCATTGGAACGGGTGCACCCGAGCACGACACGATCAAACTACACCGATGGACGCGTAACACAAAATATCGTATACATATTCATTCAAGATTGAAATCTTTTTTTAATATCGGATGAATATGTATCGGATATTTTGTGGGTACGGATCGATCGTTGTTTCTCGAGTGTGTCGTGTTACGATGGAGTCGCTGGGCTGATCGACGGTTGAAAAACGAAACAATATCCCCGGGGAGTTCCATTAGAACCTCGAACCTTTTCTCGAGAGAAATTCTCGCGATTGTTCCCGAGATCGTGCGTTCGATCCGCTCGAGAACAACAAAATCGTTCTTTTTCCTCCATTTTCACGGCATTACGATCAGTAATTGCGACGCGCGCTTATTTACTCTCGATTACGGCGCTTTTTGCGCTCTTAATTTCTTCCTCGAATGAGAGAAAATCGTACGGAGGAAAAAGCGGTATTCGCCAGCCAGGAATTTTCCATTCTTCGACAAAGAGAGAAGAGGCGCAACGCGCTTCCACCGGTGGCAGAGCGATCGACAGCGGCGCCAATGAGTCTTATTTATTATGTAC
>JAITYT010000204.1:341498-376617 GCA_025433975.1 Liostenogaster flavolineata | reverse complement strand
TCTCTCTCTCTCTCTCTCTCTCTCCGTCTTCTCTCCAACCGTCTTCGGCACCATTCTTCTTCGAGCTACTCTCCGGTGGTGCTCTTCGCTCGTCAGCTATTCCGTGGCACGGCCATCCGGAGACGATAAATCAATCGCGTCGGTGAGATCGATCGACTCTGACAAATGGACGCGATAAAAGAAGACGGAACAAGGCAGATGGAGAGTCGAGGTTCGAGACGGCGATGTTTCGCATCTCGAGATGCAAAAAGCCGATGCCTTTAGACGCGTCGTTGACGCGAGTACCGCGTTTCTGGATGACTTTATCCGAGGTGAGCGTCTAAATGCGTCGTCGTTCGCTCTTCTCTTTCTTCTTTTCCTTTCTTTCTCTCATTTTACTGCGCCAGTCGTTACTTCGGCTCCGACGTGTATTTTAAACGCAAGTATTTTAAACGTTGACGATGATCGTACGTATTCATCGATTCGCGCGTAGAATCGCGTACGAGAATTTCTTAAGACCGTCATTTATTAATCGTCGATCGATCATCAATGCAATACTTACTTGCAAATATACGGCGATTTATAGATTTCTTTCTACGTTTGAAATTCCGAAAGTTATTAGACCGAAGATGCGTTGCGTTAGGGATGTATCGCGATAACGAACACGTTTCAATACATGGATCGACTCCACGTTAGACGTTGGTTCGTACAAACTGATTTGAAACTTCGTTTACGTTGAGCCGGTTTTACGGTATAACGTAAACGAAGCGTAGAGCATCGTTCTTCGGGGACTGACGTGGCTCGTGACGCGAGCACGAGCATCGATCGAATTGGCATATTTTTAACGTTCCTTCCGTTGGCTTCTTCGATCGCGGAAAAATGTAAAGTACTTACCATCGACGATCGAATCTCGAACATTTTTTTCGAACGAAACGCTGATACGACAACGTGTCACCGCAAAAAAACGCTTACTCCAAGCATCGTATAAACGCTCATTAAATACGAAGAATTACGTAAACGTTGATTTCTTTATCGACGGCATTGCTAACCGCTTGTTTACGCGATTTAAACGTCCGATAGTTCGAGATATCGATGTATTGGATTGTTCGAAAGGTCTCGGTCGATAAAAAATATTTTAAGTTACACTTTTATTTATTATTTTAAATTAAGTTTGTTATATTTATAAATATTAAAAAAACAATTAATACTGCGATCCATCGGAATTTTTCCGTGAAAGGAGCGCATCTTCGAGACGATTTCGTGCTTAAAGTGGAAGAAGAAGAAGTCGAAGATGGCGCGTCCATATTGGCAAGTGCCCAGTATTGAATCGAATGGAAAATGGCGATCGGAAAAGGCTTTTTTTCGCGACGTTCGCCACGTGACGTGATAACCGTTAGAGAAGCGACAGAGAGCGACGCGGCGGTCGCGCTCCATTCAGTATTATGATACACAAGGTGTATAAGGAGGGACGTGCACGGTGAAAATAATTTGATCCTCGATTTGCACGTTTCGGTTGCGGCATTTCGAGGTCCACGAGTGCATGCAAATCCATCGATACGTGGCCGGAATCGAGCCACGAAATATACTTGCGTATCGCTTGCGCAATCCTCTGTCGGCACTCAATTGGAATGTCGCATCGATTATGCTAATAATCGGGGAAGTCGGGATGACGTTCGACTTCGAATGTGAGACTCTACTGCTTTTCGACGGTTTTAACGACCTCACGCCTTTACGTTCTCCGCGCGACTCGTGTTGGTTGCACCTTCCTCGTCGAGTTTTTGACGTTGCTTTCTTTCGAACGTCAATGTAGATATCGGTACGTATTGACGTACTATCGTCAAATATAAGAAGAGGATTGTAGTTTTTACCTTTCTAATCTTCTAAACTTCTAAACTTTACTTTGGCGTAGTAAACTTTTCGTCTAATTCCAATCTTTTCGATGCGACTTTCGTCCGCTGCTGACGATCGGAAGCAATGCGTACAATAATAATAATAATAATAATAATACTAGTAAGTCTATTCGTTTTTGAATTAAAAGAAACTAATACATTTTCGGTACATTAATTAATTTTTTTAGTGCCAGGCAATGAAATGTCGTCATTTGAAAAAGTTTCGTGAAATGCGAAGGACGATATTTTCGTTCGAGATGCGATTGCGTTGGCTATCTAGACACAGTGAGGACGCAGTTTTTATTTTAATAATTGTAACTACTTATATTGTCGGTAACGATAAATATTTCTTATGTTATTTTAAAGTAGAAACATTGATTTGACTTTCTTATGATATAATTATATTATACTAATATAAATGCTACTTTCGTATTTTCTTTTAATATAGTATCAAAGAACTTTGTGTTATCGATAAAAGTATGATGAACGTATAACGAAACATGACTAGATCTTTTTAAAAATATTACGTTTAATTATCCCACTAGGTGTAATTAACTTTTACTATTCTTCGTTCACGCAATATAACATTTTTATCAGCGAGACTTTTTTTGTATTTCCTTCGAGCCAGGATACACGTACTATATTCAAACTCTGTGTCTTGAATCATTTTAAACGATTCGCATGCGCATTTCTACCGAAGAAGATCGACGATGAGTTTATAAATCGTAACCTTCGTTCTTCCGGCTTGAAGCGTCTTGTACGCGTTGGTACGCGGACGCGTGTCATTTTGTCGAATTTTATGTGCGTACGTTATGAGAAAATTTCACGGCGAGGAACGCGTTATGTCACACATCACGGTTGTAATATTTTCAACGTCGCCTCTCGTCGTCATCGAAACTCTATTGTCGTTAGCATCGACGCCATTGCCATTATTCTACTTCCCTGATGTTGCCGATGCTCTCGGTAAGATTTGCCTCGGAGAGATCGCTAATCGCCCGACGGTTAATATCCCTTCTCGTAACGAATACTCTCAAGCTATTATTATTGCCTTGCAATCCGACAGTGTGCGTCACGCGTAACGACGCGACGAACCGAGATTCACCTCCAAGGTATTCTCGTGCGTACATTCCTCTTGTCATTTGTTTATGGGGGAGAAAAACACTCGAAAGAGACCTTCCGAAAGTCAAAGCGGTTGCATACTTGTATCAAAGTGATGAGAGCTAATTCTCGTTAAATCGTAGTTGCGTCTGTTTTTTTCGTCGATGCGCTTAACTTGTTCGATACTGCTGTGGATGATCGTATTTTACCACGTAATTTTTTACAGATTTTAATATTTATTATTACCCTGTTCCAGCGAGAGTACATCTCTGTACTATATGTAAATAAAATACGTGACTGACACGCATATTTTTGCAGACGACGAAATTAGCGACGATTGCCATCGGTGAATGTCGAAAAATAAAACGCAAACCATGAGATGCAATTTTAACAACTCGTGCAACGTTAAAACTAACATTTTCGAGCAAATGGAGATACGCCTTTTTTCCTCTCCCTTCTTTTCCATTCTTCGTCCATCCGTCGTCATCAGGCGCTTATACCATGGAACGCTTTATTCCGTGTCTCGTAAATACGCTTCTCTATTCAGTCCATGCAACTTCCGGTTCCATTGAAGTCGTCAGCTCGTTCGAGCAAACCATCTTTTATTTTTTGCAATTTTCAGCGCTCGTGACGAGACATTCTCCTTCGTCGATTTTAAGATTCACGGTTTCTCGATGAAAAGTCTCCCGAAAGGCGCGTTTCTCGTTCGAGTCGTAAACGACGGTCGTTCCCGCCCAAATGAAACAACGATAATCAAGCGGCATTACGATCGACCTTACGTCGTCGAGCTCGCGCAATTAGACCGTTCCAAGATGTCTCTTAATTAAATTCGACCTTTCGATGCCCGGAGTCGAACACTTCGATCCCATTGACGTAGGCGAAGTTCACGCTGGCGGAAAACCTGCGTTCTTAACTCATTAGTGACTAACGTCCGTTTCGAGAACAGAAGTGGTAGTTCTCGTGATCGTACCTCGGGGTTAGAATAATCCCGCGGAATCCCTGCTCGTCGTGGATAGTGACTAAAAGGGGTTTTACGCGCCAGAGGAGGAAGATAACATTAGAAACCCTCGTCAGAAATGGCTGACCCGAATGGGAGGACCAACTTCTGAACTTGCCCTCGTCGCAAACTATGATGGATGACTTTGTAGATTGTATTATCCATTACTATACAACTCTATGATGGAAATGCAATACACTGAATCTCCGTGCTTCTCTCGTACGCAACCGGGTGCGTACTGAAGGAATTTACCAGCTCGCAATTGTAGAATTGATAACAAGTAGGCATGGTGTTGAGATCTGAGTAGAATTGGATTGGTATTAATTATTTTATAGTTATTCAGTTTTACTCTCTGGTGCACTGAGGGTTTCAGGCATCTCTTACAATCCCTCCACCATCACATACGTTCCATACAACTATATTTACACTTGGCCTTGATCTAGCTTAACTTTAAACTTATCCTATGCAATTATTCTAAATAGATAGGTAGATATATGAATAGATAGATAGATAGATAGAGAGGGGGGGGAGCTCAAAATTATCTTACATTTAAAAAATGAATTAACATATTAAAAAATAAACACAGTAACAAAGTTTGCGGTACGCGTTAAGCTGTCTCACTCGCGAATCACGTTTCTCGATAAAAAGCCCTCGCCTCTGGTTTCAGGCTCTTTTTAAGCTTTCGCCGGCACGCTCATTAATCTCTTCCATATTTCAGTCACAACTTATTACTTTATCAGCTCGGCCAATTCCTCGTCTTAAATCCCCAAAAGAGGCTCATTCCTACGCAATCGATGGAATTGCAAAAATCGACGAAACACCGTCTCATCCTACTATTGCTCTAGTTTTCGATAAGTTGGTTTTCTCGATTTATCGCTTGCTTCTTATTCATCTCTTTTTACCACATTAAACGCTAATTCGCCCAGAGACTAGTTCTAAACTTCGTTTATTGTAAACCGATCCTACAGCGTGATGTAAACGCCGTGATACAATGCTGTTTCGCAGGGACGGCGTGGCGCTTAATGTGTTAAAAAAATCAGCCAAAATAGAAGACACGATCAGGAACGATGACGAGGATCGTTGCGTTTCGGTACGCGGTAACAAACGCGGAATCGAATTTTCGTCTCGTCCTTCTGGTTCGACGCTTTTCGATCAGAGACCCGATCACTCGGACGTGCGTGCACGCGAAACGCGTACGTGCTAAACATCGCGCGTAGCTGCGCGCGTCGCTTTCGCTAATTAAGCGAGTCGCCTCGTCGCTCGATCTCTATAATCCTTGATCGTTAAAGATATCAGCGCGCGGTTCATTAAGCGAGTGTTACGTCGTTATGGAAACTTGAAACCGATGTGTGAACACGACCGAGTTTAACGCGGAAATGTAGTTTTCCCCTGCTCGGTCGTTTTACGCGTAAATTCCATCTATTTCCTCGTAATCCACGCAAAAAGCATTTGCTTCGGTGCCTTCGGTATCGCGCAACGAGCTGTGTCAAAAGAATGGATAATTTCGTAGCAATCGATTCGCTTTAGCTCCATCGGCAGGTTCAATTTAGAAAGTGCAGCTACAGCTCCGTCTTTTTGCTTTTTCTTCTCGACGCAAATCCTCTCGAATCGATCTGAATCTAAAGTTCGCTTTATTCGGATGAAACTTCGTTCGTCGCAGGTTGTACCATCGAATCGAATGATTACAAAATTATCGACGAACGTTAGATTGAAAAAGTTTACGTAATTCCTGAAGAGAGACGCTCTTACGTCTCGTAGTTGCACTTTTTGAGAAAATTTTCTCGATTGTCGATGTCGGAAGATCGATGAAACTCTTTTTTTTTACTGCAAGAGACGTTGAGTTTATTTCATACCGTCGCGCATGAATGACGTCGACTTTTTGAAATTGTCCGTAAAAGCGCAAAGGCGGTCGTGTAAACGAATTTATCGTTACGAGAGTCTGCTCTACCTTAAGCTTCTCGTTATCGGGAACGATGAATAAATATTTCGCATTTAACGTTTAGAATTCGTTAACTCGTCCGACCGAACGAAAATATTTCCCGAACGAATTCGTAGAAACTAGTACTTCATCGAACAAAACGATATTTTTTTTTTATGATGCAATAAATACGTGAAATTAGAACAAACGGCGACAGGTACCGTGTCTCATCGAAAAATTGGGAAGTTTTAAAAGTCGCGTAGATTATTTCGTAATACCGAAGTCGCCAGAAGTTCGATGCTCGTTTCGAGTGAATTTAACGAGAAGACGAAGCGATAGAAAATTTCTTTCGGCTCTAAAAAAAAGCAGCACGATATTTTCTTTGTGTATTCATAACATATTCATCGATACTTCGAAACTTTGGTTGATGGCAAAACGATATTGCGCCTTCGCGAATGATCAAGTTATGGAAGACTTCTCAACAATTTCAGAATTACTCAAACTAAATGGTGTCATCGAGAAAATTCCCGGGTCGCTGTAAATTTTCCTTGGCTTTCTTTCAAAGTAGCTCGAGCTACTCGACCTTAATCTAGTTAGAAAGATTGAACTATTTAAATGAAGCTACTCAAAGGAGATCGAACCTGGAAACCGAATCTCAGTACCGTCTCTTTACATGTTAATGGTAAGACGACTCTTTGAGCATATTTCCGTAAAGATGTAAAGATCGTTTCAGTTGGAAGCTCCGCATTAAAGGATTAGCCTTGATTTTCGTAATTAGTGTCGAAAGGAAATCAATAAGAATTCGATGCCGACCATTTTATACTCGTATTCCCGGAATATCCTAGACGCGAAGCTTAAGTACGACCGGCTTAAGAGCATAAAACGTTCGATTTTACCGTTCGTCTTCGATCCTCGAGTCATCCATGCGATAAGTAAAGTATAACGTGACGTGTTGCAGAATATTTATGACTCTACGTCGAAGTATCACCAAGTGTATAATGTCGCTAAGTCGTCGTTGTCGTCATTTTTGCAATTGTTTGCAAAATAATTTCGAGTGGAGAGCGTCTTTGCTTCCGCCTTATTACGTTGATGCGTATGTAATATCGGATTTATAAGTGAATATTTAAAACTACATATTTTTTTTCAAAAGCTGTTTATTTAATTAAAATATGCTCCATTTGCTTCAATACACTTTCCCCAAAAAGATTTTAATGCATAGATGTCTGTCTTAAAGAAATTCTGATCTTTTTCCTGAATTTTTCAGACTTTCTTCACTGTCATACTCTTTAGCCCGTAAAAACTGTTCTAAATGTTGGATTCGTTTCCACTGTTTTCTATGCATCATTCAGAGCATCATTTTTCACAGACGTTTTGGGTCTTCCACGATTTATTTTCTAGGGAAAAATCATCAGTCCGAAATTTTTCAAACCAACGCCTCACTTTTCGATCGTTAACAGTATTCTCCCCTAACGCCTGATTTATATTGTGTGGAGCTTTTGCAGCATTACTACCAAATTTATACTCGTATAAAAAAATTACACGTAAAAAAATATCGGTTGAATTCGTATCCTTACGAAATTCAAAACGAATAACAAAATGAAACTCTTTTGAGAAAATCTTCTTTGTTGAAATGTGACTCTGGCAATGGACAATACGACTATAAACGAGGTTATGCTAAAAACGAAAGAAACGATAGAAAATCCGACCTATATTTTCCCTACTACCCTAATATTTTCACGTGGAAGTAAACGAGTAAAGTCATTTACTCGACATTTCACGTATGTCGATTGTCAGACGAATCGACCGAAAAAAGACACTGCATTACTCGTGGACCAGTCAACGAGACGTTAAACGTCTCGGCCATCCAGTTTCATCGAGCGTGTTCTTTCGTCCTGATCCACTCGTCTTCTCTTTTCTTGGCACTTTGTCGTCGATCGAAGAAAGGGACGAAAGAAGATAAAAGCAGAAGCTCGTCGAAGGGACGACGAGCATCCATAAAACAGTGTGTTGTCGTATTTTTTTCGCGCAGATTCAGCGACCGATGAGGAGATACATCTTAACGTGTCTCGAAGAAGCTAGAAGCACCTAATCCTTATCGGAATCACGCTTCAACGGGGTTTTTCGCACTCGATTTTTGACGCTCTTTTCAGCGATCTATCGACGTGAAAGAAACGCGCTCTCATAGAGCACTTCAAGATTCTTTTATCGGATAATTTGATTTAGATTATGATATGATTTGATCGCGTGATATTATAGGATTGATATTTTTTATCGATACTATACCTACAATCGATAAATTAATAGAACACTGAACAGACCGCGTTGCTTAAAATGGTTTCTTGAAAAGACAAATTCTTGCGAAACTTTCATAACATGAATGGTAACGTTTGCAGTATGTAGCGATACTATGGGTTCTTTAAGAAACGTATGTACAAATCGATTGTGTCAACCTTCTTAATACGAATTATTAGGTTGGTGCGTACGAAATGTCGGATCTTTGAATGAATACATAAAACTGCATATCTTTTTTCGAAAGCTGTTTATTTAATCAAAATATGCTTCGTTTGATTCAATACGCTTTTCCCAGTGAGATTTTAATGCACAGATGCCTATCTATCCTAAAGAAATTCTGATTTGTAAAATCAATAAATTCTGATATGGAATTTTTCGGACAATCTTTATTTTCAAATCGTTTAGCCCGTAAAAATTGTTCTATTATACCATGGAACTCAACAAAGTCGAAAATTCCCGAATGCCGACCAGTTCGATGTAACAACAATGTGTAATCGGAGTTAACGTTACGATAATTTAAATGCTTACGGTGTAAAATGGAGGAGGGACAGAAAAGTTAAAATTCCACCGACGAGTAGAAAATTTTAGCGGTATTCGAAACTAGGTAACTGGTGCTCGAAGCTGGGCGTAGTAACGAAACTAGAATCGTCGATAAAGGACGGAAAGTTTGAGGGCCAGGAACGATAAACGTCCCTCAAGTGACACCGATATGACGTGGCCATACATCGGATAATCTCTGGAAATAATGGAAATTTCTTCCTTTAGTTTTACGGCCCGGCCGGTCCATCGAGAAGAGAAATTCGTTCCTTTATTTCGTGTCGAGGGACGAGGGCGAAACACGTTGGCGGATATAATCGATCGTAATAACGGATAATCTACCGACCTCTTCAATTTTCACGCTCATTAGCTTGATTAGAGATCGAGGGAAAGAGATAAATGCACGCGGCGGTGTGGATGTGCGTTCGTTTAATATTCTTTTTTTGGGACAACGCGCGTGGAAAATACCGAGCCGAATCGTCGCTCGAGGGGAAACGCGATATTCGTTATTTTATCGTTCGTTTCTCTCCATTTTCATCCGTCTCTTTTTCAAGGTATTTTTCGTGTTGTCGATCGATCAGAGTCAGTGTACTACGTACCTTTTCGAGATATGCACTTTCATCGAAAAACATACGCTGCGTTTCGTTGGAAAATAAAAACGAAGAAGAAACGTTAGTACCGATGCGCTTTTCGAAAGATCGATTTTCGTTTAGAACTCAACTGCTCTGGGCGTCCGTATCGGAGAGCATCGAACACTCATAATATAAATCGTTTATAAGAACGTCGCTATCCTTTGCGTTTTTGTCCACTGCGCGCCAAACGACCGGCGTGTCGCTTTTGAGAGCAGTCGTAGTAGGAGTTGTTGCAGAATAAAGTATCTATTAGGTTGGTGTATATGAAATGCCGGATTAATTTTTTATTTATTTTGCTTTTAAATCCGACATTCTAATCATATTAAATCTAATACTATAAGATTGTAATTATCAATCTAATACTTATTGAAAAGCGGCGTACACGCACAACGAAGGTCCTAAGCGTGGTCGATGTTCCCATCGACGGATATTCTTCGAGCGCGTTACCTTCGCGATGACAAATCAGCAATTCTCATCCGTAAACGATCGATCTTATAGAAAACGCATCGCGCGTACAATCGGTATGTTTATGACGTCGCGAGGAAAAGACGTGACTTTCACTCGCGATTCGACGTGGAAACAAGAACGAAATTACACCATCGATGAAAATATTCCCCGTGTCTTCGTATTTTCTTTTAATAGTCGGTATTGCGTCACTCCGTATGTAGTACAGTCTGCGACGTAGGCAAATATCGCTTTACGAGTTTTCTACGGATCACCGATGACGTATTCCGAAGGTAGCTGCTGCGCCGTAACGGAGAACAATGAGCCTCTAACAGACTTCTTTCGCGATTGAAAACACTCATATACGACAGGATCCCGTACAAATCGGCCGGACGAAAGTAGGGCAAAATAATCGATACAGAAATAGTCCCTTGTAGGCATTTTTGCGGACACGTGCTGTGTACCGGTTCGTCAGAGAATCATGGAGTTGTTCGTTCGATCTTCCTCTCCTTTCAGTCTACTGGTACTCAGTAATCTTGGCTCTACGCGGGCTCTTGTCTCGTATCGCGTAAACGATACATCGATACGTTGTACTCGTCTCGTTTGTTTTACGTTCGCACCACTGTTTTATTAACCCTTTAAGCGCGGAGGAGATTGACACGAATCGCCGGCTTTTGCACGTGATTAGTAAAAAATGTATAGATTTAGAACTGATCGCTGTATTAATTTGACATCTTTTGTATTTGTTAAATAATGTCTGGTCTATCATATTTTGCAGAAACATTACAATTACCAAAAAATATATACGATATTTACTTTTGGTAAAATCGGAGTTCCTTCAATTTTTCTTTTAATCGTAGAAACTCTTTCATACTATTATAATTACTGTAAAGATAGAAATAAAAACACAGATATGATTTTTTAAAACCACATTATTCCTCTTTCGAACGATACTAAATATTTATTGATGGTGAAATAATATAATGAATTAAAAAATGAAATTGTTTGGTTGGCCGCCGTAACGTACTCACTGCGTCAGTCGTTGTTGATTTTTAAATAAAAATTGTTAATATATTAAAGAAAATAATGTACAACATATACTAATGAAATAGTCAAACATGTATTACCATTTTTATAAGCAATACAAACAATTAAAGTAAATTTTGAAAAGGCTTATTTGACTTTGCTTAGTATGTTTAATGTTAATTGCGCCGCGTAGATCCATACAGAAAAATACGCGGCTTTTCACGACGATTCGAGTTCCAACGTGCGTCGTAGTGAAAACCTCGAATTCACGCTTCGTTATTCGTCGCGCCGTTTCTGTTTTACTCGTTGCAAAATACAGCGTTAATTATTAACGATAGAGCTCGTTTTTAAAAAATTCGTTATTTGTTTCTCATGAAATTTTTAGAAAAATCTTAGAGAAGACTCGAACGTTTATCTAAGATTTTATTTTATTTTAAGATAATCGTCCGCGGAATACTCAGACTTGACGACGTTCGTACGTGACGAGGTGGATTCTTACGCTTTACGTCGATCTTTTCGCGATAAAATGCAAATCCACCTTATCGCGTCCATTCTGAAACTCCGTAGCAAACCTCTTGTCACTCGTGTCTAATCGGAGAGAAGAACGATGAAAAAAATTCACGCACGAATCTTCCGGGCGTGTTTCTTTTCGTATACTCGTTAAACTCCTTGTCGTAAAATCTTTATCGACGTTATCGTTCAACGTTATCGAAAACCTGGCGACGCGACGTTTTACGTCTATGCCGCGTGCGTCACGTCAATAATCCGTATCAACGCGTTAATTACACGATATTACCTCGTATTTTACGACGATGTAAAATCGCGAAACGACTTGCCTTACGACCACCTTAACCTCGCCTCGCTTAATAAAAAAAATTCATGCTCTAAAAGAAGACCCTTCGTAATTCGTTCCTCAATTACCTTGTTTCGGCCTAATTATTATACTTTAACGAGTTAACGTGATGTTTTAAGCGATAATCGTCGCGCGGCACGGGAATACGAAGTTTGACTTTTCAATGGATTCGAAAGCTTTCTCACCACGACGAACGAGACTACGTTGAATCAAATCCAAGAAGAAGACTGCACAAGATACAACTAGCGGACAAACGCACGGTACCTTCGCCTTCAAGTCTTAAGACGAAGCGAGCCGATGAATGAACGACTAAACGAGTGAACGAACGAAATCATCGATCAAATGATTCGTACAAATAAAATTACATAAACAAGGGACACGAGAGAGGCCTCAATCTGGGGCCAGTCTAGGTATAAATAGGAAATAGAAAAAGAACAAAAATCTTGACGGACGTACGTATGTAGGTAGACTGGCAGGCAGGCGGACAGGCCAGCAGGCAGCCAAGTAAGCAAGCAGCCAGCCAGGTAAGCAGATAGGTAGGTGGTAGGTAGGTAGGTAGGTAGGTAGGTAGGATGTCTCGCGCGCATATCGTTCGACAAAGGCATAACGAGCGGTCGTTATCTTCGAACGCAGCCAATGCCAGTCGCGTTGCCAATTACCTTTATCTGCCAATAAGCCGCGCAACGGCCTCTAACGTTTATCCGTCTCTGCGTGTCTCGCGTGTATCAGACCGCGTCACCTCGCGCACGCACGCACGCCTCACCATCGTGTCCGTTTCGACTGCGTCTTCCAGCTGCGTGTTATTTGCGAAACGAGAACGTTATTTCCGAGTGTGGATCGATACGAGACCCTACCGATGGGCCACGGGCGACGTAACCTTCCTGTCTTTATCCTTTTGCCCGGTACCCTCCTCTTCTTCCTGTCCTGCCAGGACGAAGCCCCTTACGCTCGTCGCTGGTCCGTTTGTCCACCGCCAGCGACGTAATCCTTAGCTCGTAGTCGCGACGATATCGATAAGCTCTACCTACGCTAGATACGAAATATCGGCGAACGACCAGGAGAGACGATCGTTCGAACAACGCGCGAAAGGAATAACGATCGAACGATCCGTCGTTTTTAACAATCGGAAGCTTCTCCGTGTTTTTTCTGCCTTTTTTGCACGAGGTGCTTCGTTTTTAAGACGAACTTCCTGAAATTCCTTTCGTAAAATTCAAGCGTTTGCGCGAGAAGAGGCATCGAACGTTGGGCGAGTGGTTGTTGGTCGCTTCTCGAAATTTCGATGGAATTTTTTATGCGAATGACGAATGAAGCGCGTCGAGAGCACGTTGTTGCTGGGACAGTTTTAGGTCGATGAAGGCGTTGGTTTGGAAAATTCGTAGAATTGAAAGGGAATGATACGAACGAAGAGAGTTTGGGAAATACGTTATTTCACGCGGACCTCTTGAATCGCAGAATTTTACTCATTTGGTACAGTTACGGAAGTTGTACCTCGCGATTGCGCGTCTACGTTCGTCGTTATACATCGCTTCGATGCTAGTACGAATTTAATTGGGAAAATTCTGCTCGTATAACTTCCGAAGGTTCACTGAAGGGCGAGGGATTGATTCACGAAAACGAGAATGTCGATCGTGTAAGATCTTTCCTCGGCGCTTCCTTTCATTACCAAGATTCTTTCAGAGTCGTTAAGAAGGAAATCGTTAACGAGAATAAGCTCGGATGGCTTCGTAAAATGAGACTACCGCGTGAAGAAGTACGTCGTAAAGAATTTTTTATCCTAAGGGCGTTTTATTCTCGTGGCTGTCAACGTGCTTTGAAAAATTGCGATGTTGCGAGCTTCGTTTCTTTTTTTCTTATAAATATAAGATATTTTTTTGAAACTCTAAGGCGTACCAGTATAGCCAAATATCGTACGTTACGACGAGCGTAATATTAAAGAAGTTTGACAATACAGTTCATATATTGGCGCTTCTAAATTATTGTTTTAGAATTATGGTTATCGCGTCGTAATTATCGAAGGGTTCAATTTGAAATCTATCAAATAGATCTACTTTCATATTTATTCGGCTTAATGCTTCCCGCGATATCTGCTATATTTATTTACAATTATTTGGCACTCGTTAAGGCGCTTTCTATATTTTGATATAAACTGTACATAAAATGTCTTACGATTTCGTACGTTGTTCGTATATTGTTATTTTGACACTTTGGAAAACATGGATGCAGATACTTCAGTCTATAAGTGCTTCTTTTGCGTACCGCGCATTCACACAAAAAGTTTTTCGAATTTGATTTGATACTATCCTGAATTATCACTTTTTGATAATTTTCAAGGAACGTCATATCTTTTAGTTTGCACGGGTGCCGTGGGATAGCGCTACCAATCAACGGAAAGTAGACACGTGGCTCGACTGACAGAACTGGTGGATAACGTAGATTCCTACGATTTTTAACGCGACTATCGCTATTATGGATCATTATAAAATACGCGATATATCGTAATAAAAGTACCTTGCCACGAGTATGGTATGAAATTGTCGTCGAGAGCAAGCGTCCAATTTGTTTCGTAGTTCAATCGTTTTTAAGAGACGTCTTGCGATGCCCACAGGTTCTATTGAAATATAAAACACCGCGCATACATGTTACGAGTACACCGCAATAGTTATCATTATTTGTCGCAGGTGTTACGAACCGTACTACTCGAAGTAATCGTATTCGAACAACGATGTCATCGCCACGAGGACCGTGTTACGTTATCGTATGACATCGATGGTCAAACATCACACTTAAACAATCTCTACAGAGTATCTCTACTAAATCTCCGTTAAATTCGTTCGACTCAAAAATTTCGAACTTTCGCAAGAAACTCGCAATAACAGGTTGCATTGTTCAAGCAGCTAGACCCAATAAAATCGTTCGGTTTACTACGTTTGCTTTTAAATCGTAATACAGTCGTCGTCCGTTGACTTTGGTATTCCAAAGAACGAGGATTTGCTGGGTTCCTTTTTTTATGTGAAAGTTTTTACGGTGCCCGAACGGTGCCCCGAAGACAGTTCGGCCTCGTCCCTGGTAGTCTCTTCCAAGATTGCATTTTGCGGCAGTCGTCGCGTGGAGAGGGAATAAACCGTACTCTTTCTTCATGGTGCTGCCTGTATAGCATGCCGGGCTACATGGACTCTAGCGCACTGTACACATCTATGCACGAACAAACGTACGTACATATAATCGTTACAAGCACGTTCTTTTATACGGACACAGGGAAATATATGCAAGAGTGTGTACGCGTCTATGTATGTATTTATACACACACAACCGTTTGGCGAAGAAGTAGCGTGGCGCGTAGACCGTCTAGACTGTCGCGTTATAGTCAGGATCGGATAAAGAACAGGCAGCCGCCCCTTCAGAATGGATCGAAGAACCGGCACGAAACGTCATTCACATCGAGAAATTCCGAACGTGGAACAATTTTAACGTACTTTCGTAACTTTCTTCGACTCGTCGCACAGCGAAGCCACGTCACGATCAGCTGGTCAAAAATACTAACGGACCTTCCATTCTAAGTCGTTGAATACAAAGGTTAAAATGATCTTAAATAAAATGGCAAGTTTAGCGCGTGATAGACATTGCTGTGAAAAGATGAAACTTTATTGCGATGAAACTTCGACTTTATAAAAGTTAATATAAAGCATTACACAGTCACCTGTTACAAGCGTAGGCTAAAGAAAAATTATTTGAAGCAGCTTGGAAAGTCAAGAGCAAATATATCGAAAGATATCTTAAAAAATTTGCATGGAAATGAGTTAAATTTTTGCCACATTAGTTTCTGCTACATTGGATCTAGTATTAAAATCCAAAGTAATTTCGATCTCGTACACTTTTAATATTTTTTAAATTATGGCTTTAAGTTCAGTAATATTAAAAAGTTTTACTACAACAATTTTCGTTCTAAGATTTGACACAGTGGCGTACTTCAACGAGATAGACGCTTTATTCCATCTAAATACAGATATGACTTAGAAATGTCTGGGACGCCATTAGAACACCTCACGGTTAAAATCGTACTCCTCGTTTCAAAGTTATTCAATCCAGAAGCAAGCGAAATTTTCTTTCTTTTCTTTTTCTCTTTACCTTTATGCATACAAAAGCATCAGAAATCGTGAAAATGTTGTGTCGTTCCTTCAAATACGATGCGTAAAAACCTTGGTCGATACTTCGCGTCGCTTCTCGAATTCGGAAACAGGCGTGAATCGACGCTGCCTCGTTAGTCTAGCAACTCTGCGTGTGTCGTTGTCATTCCGCGTGCGCGTCGCGTAACATCCATTCAAACTTCGCCGTTTCATTGGCGCGTCTCGCCTCGATCGTTTCGAGCGAACCGTTGACGAACGAGGCGAAAAAAAACCGGTCGCACTTTACTCCTGTCGGTCGAGCCGCCGCGATCGAAACGTAAGCGTTTATACGTAATCACGATTATATTACAATGCCGAGCGAAAGAAGTCGGTTTTTTTTTCAAAAAAAGAAAAAAGTTGACAGAAAATGAATTACTCGATCGTCGCGCAGTTTCGAATTTGGAAGCGAGGGAAATAAACGCGTAGGACATCGCTTCGTCTCGATCATCCCAAACCGGCATCGAAATTAAAGGGCTTATTTGCGTATTAGATCAATCGGAAAGTCCCGTCACACATAATGTCAGCACAAACTTCAACATTGACTCTTTCGACCATTGCGTTTCTATGCATGTGCTCGATATATACGAGAAGAGATTGTCAGCAATTATAAAAATTGTATTATTCGGTAAATATTAATTAATCTATCGAAAACGTATTGGTTTCTTTTCATTTAGAAACGACAGTACTTTCTGGTAAATCTAATACATCTGTAAAAGCACAGTCGCGGAACAATCGTTGCAGTTCGTTGTATAATATTATCCACGAATTGACGCGGACTCTCTAGACGAGTGAAATTCGTCTGTGTCAGGGTGAAAAATTGGGGAAAATCCTTTGAGCTCGCCGCTGGTTAGACGAACGTCACTAGACCCTACGTTCATTGTATTATATTATACGTGCGAGGAGACGAGCGGAGGGGGAGCAAACGAGAGAGAGGGAGAGAGAGAGACTGAAGTACATCAAATAGGTACCGTAGTATGCCGACTTACTTACGTAAATACGTATACTTAGATTCGCGTAAATCTCGCGAAGAGAGAGAAAGAGATTGAAGTATACCAAGCAGGAGTACACCAAATAGGTGCCGTAGCATGCCGGCTTACATGCGTAGCTACGTATACTTAAGCTCGCGTAGATCTCATGCAGAGAGAGAGAGAGAAATAAGGCGAGAGGTTCGTGATCGGTAACGAAAACCTGTTTTCGGATTGCCGACTCGGCGTGGTTGTTGCGCCTCTAACGTGTACGGCCCTGCCGCTGCTGCTGCTATATAGCATCTATAGCACACGCGGCTTTACCCAGAGCGACGACGACGACAACGACGACGACGACGACGACGACGACGACGACGGTTCAGGTTCCATCGTGCGGCCGGACGAGAGTCAGTTCATGCAGGCCGTCAGTGCGGCAGGAGGTTGCCTGCTTCAGGTTTTCGTCTCCTCTGCGATTCGCGTCGGTTCTCTCGTTAAGGCGCGTACGCGCGTGTATGAGTCGCTTCGTGCTCATGCATATGCGTGTATACGCAAGACCACGAATGAGAGCGAGTGAGAGAGGAGAGAAATAGAGAGAGAGAGAGAGAGAGAGAAAGAGAAAGACGAAGGCGGATATAGGTAGAAAAAAAAATTGGGAAAGGAAAGGATACGGTGGGGTGGAGTGAGGTAAGGAAGGAAGAGAGTAGAAATTTCGTGCGTTCGTGACAGTGATCGTGACGCGTCTGATGCTCGCGTAACGCTACCGAATGCGCGTCGTTTCTCTCTCTCTCTCTTTCTCGCCCCTTCTGTCTATCTATCTCCCTCTCTCTCTCTATCTCCCTATCTCCGTTGTTCGGCCTCTTCCTTTCCTTGGCAGCTACCGTGCGCCACGAGGAGTAAAACGGTGCGTCGTGGTAGTGGTAGTGGCTGTGGTGGTGTGGTGGGGCTGCGACCAGAGGTAGAAGAGAAGGAGATCGATGCCAAGGGACAGAACGGACGAAGACGCGGAAGAAAAGACAGAAAAGGAGAAACATCGAAGCTCCCATCGATGGCACGTGGATACCATAGACGGATTTATACGGCGTAGCGAACGATCCGCCGATGCGTTCGCGCGCTGACGACACTTTCGCATCGTCGAGGATATTTCGGAGTGCGAAAAGGTAGCGCTAATTATTTCATTGGCGATTTTTCCTTTGTTCTGTCACGAATACGCCCTTAGAATGGTAAATGTAGTCCTGGTAACGACGACGATAATGGAAAAAAAGAGGGTCGGAAATTCCCAAAGCGTCTCGTTGGAGAAGGTGGAAGTGAAAGCACGAAGACGAGTATATACGTCGGGCTGGGAACATCGGCGACTGTCGTGTGAATTCCATGGACGGATTTACACGGCGCAGCTAGCGATCTACGAACGGCTTCGAACCCAAACGATCTTTTTCCCACAGTCGAGAACATTTCGGAGCGCGACTCTACAGACGATTTGTCACTCCGTGCAGTCTCTGTCCTATTCTCGTTCCGTCACGAGGATGTCCATAGAATTTTTGTCGTAGTCCTGATAACAGCGCCGACAACGAAAATGAGAGGAAGATGGAGCGACGTGTCTCGTTAGTAAAAACGGAAGAGAAGACGGCGATGGATCGTAAGAATTATTAGATACAGCTTCGCCTCGAACGCGTCGACTTATTGGCAGATTTCTTATTCGAGAACCAAAGGAGAGATACGCGTGTTTACGGAGACGACTATTCAGAGTCGCAAGTCCGACGGATCGATCGTGTCACTGACAGGTCGAAGGTTAATTATTCCGTAGGATAATCGTTCGAATCGAATATTACGCGAAAAAAAAGGACACCGTTCGCGTGGCGATTATCGATCTCTAAAAAATTGATCGCCTCGTCCCTCGCTGGATCGCGAATCGCGTCACGGTTCTTCCTCCACCTCCGCCACTTCCGTGTAAGATCGTGTCATCGAAACGACGGTTTTGCACGTTCGAGATTTTTTTTCGTAGTTGCAGAAAAAAAATGAAAAAAAAAGTTAAAGCGCGATCAGTCGGCGCGTGACGCGTTAACGTCAGGAATGACGCACGAGACGGAAGATACAGACTCGGCGTTGACGTATCGAAATTCGATCGTCGCTGTTCCTACGAGATAGAAAGACACGTGTTGCCGTCGCGTAGGCGTTTCCTCGCGATTTATCGAAGCTCTGACGCCCGTAGAATTACGCGAAGGAGTGGGAAGAATGAAGGGAAGACGAACAATAGAGAAAAGAAAAGAAACGAAAAAAGGAAAGTTTCGAGGTACCCGCGTTTCAGCGGGAGTTCGTCGAAAATTCGTTCGTGCGAACGGCGAAGAAATTTACGGGAGAAAAACTCTCGCCTTAACAAGATGCATCGAACGCTCGCAACGAGCGATCGCTGCTTTAACCTCTTAGTTGGGGACTTATTTTTCCTTATCTTTCAGCTGGTGGGGAGCCAATCCACCGATTTTAATCATTTAAAAAATTACTTTTATGTTTTCTTGTACTTCTAAAGACACAACGGCGAACTTATTTTGCTAAAATTAAGAAAACATTTTTTTTTTACCTTTTTTAAACTTTTTTTAACCCGCCACGATAGCGACAGCGGTCCGCTTCGTCCCACGAATACGAAGTTCCGTCGAAGAAATTCCACCGTGGGGGAAAAGTTTGGTTCGACGAATCGTTAGGCTCGAAAGTTACTCGCGACACCCTCGAAAATGTCATTGACCCGTACGCGCGAGTGCACTGCGTCCCGAGCAACTTTTCCCGAGTAAGTAAGTTCTCGTCCCATCGTCAGCATATTCCGAGTTTCGAAGAAAGACGGCCTGCCACCTGCAACTTACCAACGATTACCAACGATTGCCAACGGGTTCGAGAGACCAATACGAATCGTCACCCTCGTCCGTTAATCGAACTAAGGAAACGACTCCGTTCGATTTAATTCCGTTCAGAGCGCCGTCGCTCGTCCAACGGGCGATCTGATGTATGTCGTATCGTTTTAGTATATTGGGGTGATCCCTGTCTCCTAAGCACGTCATTCCTTTCGATAGCATTCGATTAACAACCTGTGGATACTAACATCGTCTATAATAGTTGCTCGATATTTTCCATCATCTTGGCAGTGTCCGCAATGCCATCGTTTTCCTATTTTTTTATTAACTTCAATTCTGTGAAAATTGTTGTTAATTCTTGTCTAACGTAGGTCACCGTACGTATGTTTTCATTTCTAGAATGTCAGAGCAACAATTTTCGCGTGGGTATCGACCAAAATGACGCGAACGCTCGACTCGGAAAATTCGACGTTCCATAGGAGTTATTTAATCTAACTTATATTATTTTATAGAATTAACATGCTCGATTCCGGTTATGCGTAGACTCGAGCGTGAAGCGTACGTTTATGACGCAACAGCCGGTTTGGTGGTTCGCTGGACGGAACCGAAAGCGTCGAATCCTCGCGAATGAAAGTCGAAAAGCCTCGAAATAGTTGCAACGCATCTTCGAGGTCGATAAAGCACGAGCATCGCGATAACAGCCAACACGAGCATTGCTATTGACAATAACAATTACGATATCTAAATCGTGATAAACCGAAAACTCGCGCGAAGGAACAATGAAAAGATATTAGCTCATTAGGAAAGTTCTGCTCGTTTCTGAAATAAATAAACTAACACATTTTCGATACATTGATTAATATTTACTGGACGATGTAATTTCCATCGTTACTAACCACCTTTTCGCGTATATATCGAGCGCATACGTAGAAATTTGATGATCGAATGAGCAAATGTTTAAATTGGAATGACGTTACTTGACAGAAATTTCCGGTAGACTCAATACAATATATATATTATAAATATTATTAATATATACATATGAATAATAATAAGTCGGTAAAAGTTACAACCAATATAACGTTCATCGGTCCGTATCCATTTCAATATTAACTTCGTCTACAGGTCCTTTCTCAATTCCTTTATTACCTAGCCTCTTATTATCCTTACTTTTATTATAAGTATCCATCTTTATACTCTTAAAAATATAAACCACTCATACGTACACGCGTAGGCCACTACGTATACGCTATGACGAGTCATAATGTAAATTATGAGTTAGGCGAATCGTCGTTTAAACGTACGGATCGTAAAGGAGAATTTATTCGACGACAGAAGAACGTTCCCCTTAGAGTCACTTTACATCGACGAGCGTAACGCCGAGCGACCGTATCGCGCTGGAAGCTTAAAAATTCTCCGGTGAGAAACGGACTCGAGGAGATTCGAGAATTCGCAGCATCCGGCGTGTCGGTTCGATTTATTTGGCGGTTGAAATTAGCGCGTCTCGCACCTCCCGGTCGTCGTACGTCTCTCTTTTCCCGAGGGAGGATGGAAGAGGCGAGAGGACGCGATCGAACGACGCAGACCTTAACGATAATAATCGTAATCGGCGCGCAGGATCGACGACGCTACGGAGAACGTCGATAACTACGGATAATTCAGGCGCAATTCCTCCTTGGCCTTCGTCCGCGTCTCTCGTCGTCTTCCTTTACGTAACGCAACGATCCATCCTTCGCGCGATGCGAGCGTACGAGCGCGATAAAGCGAGTAAAGCGGTCTCGAGCGCGAGGAGACGTCTCTTTTCTTCGAGAGAGTCTAAGGCGACGTTTCACCCGGCGAGCTCTCGGCACGAGCGCCTTAAACGTCGGAAAAACGAATCCAGTCGACGACTTCCACTCGAGATATCGTACATCTGTCGAGCGCCACCGGATTCACGTCGGTGCAAGCGTCGCGTTAAACTGGTAAGTAGGTAACGCGTCTCTTCGGCTTCGTTTCTCTCCTTTCTTCTTTCTCTAACGTTCTCGAAATCATTGAAATCTACATCGAGTACCCAAGAAACGACGTTTACGTCGACTTATTCTCGATCGGCTGTACGCGCGGAACGCGCTCGTATAGCTCTTGACGCGACTTTACGGAAAACATTAAAGCGCATTGCGTATTGAACGCTAAGAGTTCGCCTCTTTCGTCCTACTCAGTCCTTTCGCGTGATTTTTTAATTTTCTTGTTGTCACTTACTCGAAAGTACCGAACAATTATACCCTTAATGCTCCGCAAGTATTTTAACTTAAAGTATCGTAACATGTGTATTTTAATAAATTATATACAATATCATACATCTTTCATATGTACTTTACACATATTCATATACTATAAGAAAATCGTCTTTCATTTTCGTAAAAAGAACAAAATTACTTTTCGAATATGTATATATCTATAATATATATATGATATGATATGAAGAGGATTATATAGGGAGGGAGAGAGAGAGAGAAACAAAAAAAAGGAAGTCAGCAAAAGAATTCGCTTCGTAATTAAACGATCCGAATTTAATAACCGATGCGTCATAGTCACGCGTCAAATTAGGATAGGAATGGCAGAGGCGTTTTGCTCGACGAACGCCGGCGCCACGGAAAACTCTTCCGCCTACGTCGTACTTTACGCTCGCAATTCCATCGATCGCGATAATTACGCGCATAAATCTTAGACGTACGATCGATCGTCGATTTATCGGACGACCGACGGTTATTCAGCCGAACGCAATTTCCTCTCGATCGTCTTGCGTTGCGCAACAGCCACGACAATCCGACAAGAGTTTAGAATCCTGCCTTTTCGGACGCACAGACGTCTATAAACCGTTTCCTCGATGGCGTCCGCACGAATCGACGGATGGTTTTAAGCTCTCGAGCAACGTTCTTCCAACGGACAACGGCGACTCGTAATTTCGCTCTAAGATAACGACCTTATCTTTCGATGATCTCGTTAATCTCGATAAGACGAGCCGTGTCTAACGTCGAAATTATCGGCGACGTTTAATCGATCGACGCGTCTCGCCGTCGTGACGCCGTTCCGCGTCATCACCGGCGTCGATGGATGAACGATCGCTTCTACTATCTGATAACATTACCATGTTTGCGCTGCGGTGGTCGATCACAGTCGGTTCTTCCCTCCTTTGTGCTCAAGAAAGAGACCGTCTTTGAGAAAATTGTCACGTCGACCTCGCGCTTCGTCCGCGGACAAAAAGTCCTTTTTCATTTTGACTCCCGAAGCTTTTTGACGGGAACGCGATCCGTGTCGTGAAATTAGGTATGAAAATCGGAGGGAAATTTCCACGCAGTGGACGCAACGAAGGGATAACGAGGTTACGTCGGTAAGAGCGCAAGGACGAACTCTAGTACGTGTCTCGGTATCTGGGTTGATCGCGAGTTAGTCGGATTCGTCAAATAGTTAATGAAGATTTTCGGAGCAAAAGATCGACGCGCAGAGACAACGCGTCTGGTACTTTTATAAAGGAATATTTGCTTCCGTTTCTAGAAAGAGGGAGACCAACTCGTGTCTTTGAATCGAGTCGAGCTGGGATTGAAAAGCGACGCTCAAAGAATATGTCGAGTTCACGGAAAAATAGCTATGTAATTTCGTACGCAAGATTTAAAAAACGACATGTAACGACGTATGTAACGATAGAAGAGTCGTTTTGATTGTAAAGAAGCTATTTAAGTTGTACATTTTTTTCTTTTAATATATTCGATTTACGTGATAGTTGGCGCATAAAACGAAGCTGTGTTCATTGAAGTTGTAAGAGAATAGGTATAAGGAAAAAATATTCTTAGCTTAGAAAGCACGTGTGCTCGAACAGTTGTTATTGTTTTTACTTGTTTAAATGGGAGATGATTTTTATACAATCACGTACATACAATAGTACGCATACCGCTTGTATATGCAATTGTTACTTTTATTTAGTCACGATACGAAAATATTCGATATGCAACCACACGTCTAGAGCGGTAAAAACGCTCGAGTCAGCTATTCGTTCTGAAAGGATTGAACTTCGATGATAAAAGTTCGTTCGACAACGAGTCAATCGTTGCCAACGAAATAATGAGAATTTTAATCGAATTAAAAATTTTTCCCGGTTCTTTTCTATTATATTTTTATACGTTAGGGCAAACAAGTCCTATCCTAAGTCCTAAGTCCTATATCTAAGTCCTAAGAATGCCTATCGACCGCGCAAAATAAAATTCTTCATTCGCGATACAAAATACGTTTTTACGATTTTGATAAATTTGATATTAGTTGGTAAAATTGACGCAATATCGAGGCTTACGTTATAAATCGGCGAACCTCGCCATTTTCCGGATAACAAAGTAACTTGCAGGTGAATGCTTATCGGCTTTTGTAAATCGGCACGAATTCAAAAGGATCGCTTCAAGTTTGTCGACGAAGACGTTCTCAGCTCGGCGCGTCTAGAAAAACATAGGGTTGGGTTTCGTAACGAGTGAACCGTCATATTCGTGCCACCAATTACGTAACTCGTTAAACGAAACTAATTAATTAGCAACACCTGCGACCGGATTAGTAGCACCTACGCGCGACATTTCGATACACGTTACATCGACGACTGTGCGTTCGACACGCGAGCCACGAAAGAAAACGATCCTCGATTCTGCGTGCCGTTCGGAATAATTACCATCGGATCCACCACGAGAAACGAGACTTTTTCGAGAATAAAACCTACCGGACATCCTTCTGAATTTTATCGCTCCGTAGACTCGTGACATTGCCTTCTTCGTACCTATCCTTTTTTTCTCCCACCTCGTGTACGCGTATTCGTTGATGAAACTACGATCGTACATTTTCATAAATTTTGCATTTCTAACGATCACATTTTTTTACAACGAGATACACGCATAAAAACGTCTATCGCGTCGTTCGATCCGACGTTAAAGAACGATGCACGCGTAAATCAAAATCATTGAGGTCACGATCGCATCGATCGTGCCTTTAATAATAATATCCGCGCGAATATTTTCTCAAGTAAATAGGGGACAAGGTCGACGCATTCGTCCAACCATACGGAAATGTTTATTATCATCTTTCCGTCCGTTGACGTACGTCAAGGCGTCGCACGCGCGTGTGTCCTTTGGTACTTGACGTCGTCGTCGTCTCGCGATTTACGGTACCGCGGAGAAAAGGCGACTTTTTGAAACCGTTAAGTTTAGCCGTTTGCTGGTTTCGATTTACCGTTATCCCCGGGATTTTATCGTTTCTGGGGTGCTCATGGCACCCGGTTAGCGCCGGTAATTGATATTGCGCCGGTAGTCGGTAGTTGCGTGCAACCGGCAGCTCGTGGGCCGACTTTGAGTCATTACCCTTATTGATAATCGTACTTGCCTTGTCCTCGAACAACCTGTCCGTCCACCTGCGGGAGCCGAGCTCGATGCACAAGAGCGGAGGGCGGTGGGGCACCGACGACTCACGCATGCATGCATACGAGATGCCGGTGCCTGCGTTACCGTTCCACCGTGTATTCGACTTTATTGTTGTCTCTTGTATTTGGTCGTCGTCGTCGTCGTCGCATCTTTGCCTTCCGAGTTATTTCTGCGGCTTTTATGAAAACCGACGTACGATCGATCGAATCTCGTGAACGAATCTCTTCGCAGGAAGAATGACTTCAAGGAGAACGAAGTTGCCTATATCGAAGAAGCGGACATTTTTGGTACACGCTTCGACTTATTTCTACGCCAAGCTCTTTACCTTCTACCATGTCACTTCTTCCATTATCTTTACCACGTTTATTTCATTGTTGTACCGTGAATTTTGTTCTCTGGATATTTGCAATTATTAAAAAAAATTTCGCTAATTTTCGTTCGAGAAGCGGAAAAAATATGCATTTTTTCAGATTTATCAAACTTCGTAACGTGTACCGTTTATGGTAATGATTATGAAAAGATGATGCAGTACCTGCGACAAGCAGTTCGGTACCGAACGTTTTAGTACTTTTTATGGGGAAAAATTGCAACGCTTGGATGTAATCGCGTGTTCTTCTTGGGATTTGTTTAATTCAGTTTTCGTACGATTGCAAATGTCTTCTGAAAATAGTCGAAATGATATGAAATATTCCAAGGTGGATGATTCGTGTGTGATCGCATCGCGTTGAACTGGCACTATATATTTCCATGTAATTAGGTCGCATGGAATATTCGCGCACTATAATGGAAATAAGAATTATAGAAATGAAGGACGAACTTGGCTTTCGTAATCGAGAGTTCGTGCTTGTCAAGTATATGGTTGTGTATAATTACGAGGAATATTTCGTCGGTATTTCGCGGACAAAACTTCATAGTAATCGCGGCTTTACGATTTTTGGTAGATGGTATTTAAACGTGTTCGTCGCTTGCGCGACGTTTCTACGAGCTTAATGAACAGTAATAACGCTCTAATGGCCGCACGTCTACGCAGTCGAACGTCGCCAGGGGCTGGTAATATTTTTGAAAAATTAATTTAAAAAATCTTTATGTAAATTCACGAAATAATTTAACATATAACAACACGTTTAATACAACGAACGTTATGTGAACGGATACAGTTGTTCCGACTATCATATTAAAGTGTTAATACGTACTCTATGAGCTAGAACAGTAAATATCCAAGTACATCGGCCGAATGCCATGTTAATGTTATATTTTCATCTCAAATTCGGGTATCTCGATGTATCGATTATCGTTCGTCAATGACCGATTATGGATTAGTATCTTAGGTCGCTGCTACGTTTATGTTGGAAAAATTACACATCAATATCGCTTAAAACACTTTACGACGGCCGTATGATCTTAACCTCGAGGTAATTTATGAGTGTAACGGTTGACCTGGAAAATAATACACGGAACTTTGGACACGAGCATTCGTTCCGCGTATAATAATTTTGCGTTAACACAAATGCTAACGTCACATAACTTCATGAATAGCATCTAAAAATAATTATTATCCATCCGAGCAGTCATTTTTACTAACGAGGAGCACACGTACGAATATAAACGATCGTTAACAAGTTTTCGTTTATTTATGTCTACGCGTATGCGTGTATGTACACGTATGATGGCTAACGTGAGTTTATTGTTGGGTTGTTCGGAAAGTTTTTGTCGCTTTCCGACAGACTGCTGTGATCACTGTTTTCTTATATTTATAAATATAAACAATGTTATATAAAATAATATATAAAAATGTAATACAGAAAAAAATATTTGCCTAAATTTATAGATATTTATAATATTTTGTATCGGCGGAGACTTTACGAATTATTCAATATAATACTTCAACGTCCTACTGTGGAAAGCTCCGTGCACCAGTCGTAAAAATACACGGTTACGTATCCGAGAGTAATTTTCCATGGCTCTTCTGACACAGGACTGGTAGGGTCTGGAGGGTCCCTTTCCTCTCGTTTTCTCCTTCCCTTCTCTCTCTCTCTCTCTCTCTCTCTCCCTCGTTCTCTCCCCTTCTGTATCTCTCTCTTTCTTTTTCTCTCTGCAAGTCATCCATAAAAGTGCACTCGACGTGGAAACGTCGACCAAAATTTACATGAAACCGCACACCGTTGCCAGGTGCGCATAGGATCCTTTAAGTGCGACGAAATTTAAGAAGTCACCAAGAAAAAGGGATATCGATGCTGTACAACCGAGAAAAGACTTTGTAATGAGTAGAAAATGATTTATAAAAAAACTTCTTGAGATTATTACTTATTTACGCGGTAATTACCTTTCTCGGTTTCTTTGGTACTTTGCCTTAGAAAATGTTAGCAATTTTCTAAGGTGTACGTCAAGCGAAGCGATTCAATTGGATGCTCCTGGAAAATACGTTCTCCTCGAATATAATGTACGATGACAAGTTCAAGGATGATCCTATGTTTCGTAGAAATTGTTGCGATAATATTACTGATAAACGCCGTAAAAACGTAGTCGTTTATATTAATTGGTAATTTACATGGTAGATATTACATAATAAAGTTGAATGTTCATAGAGATGAACATTTTTAACGCAATGAAACTCGTTTGCGCGTAAATACGATGTACCATATCGATTTTATTACATAAATTCTCACAAAGTTTTGTTATTTTCAAAGTATTTTTATTGCTTTAGGGAGAGAGAGAGAGAGAGAGAGAGAGAGAGAGAGAGAGAGAGATGCACCGAACGTCTCTCGGTACGCAGAACACAGCAGGCGTTTTTCTCAGCCTATTTGAATATTCTTTCATTCAGCATCGCGAGACTATTGAAACGACGACGGTCAATTTGCGTTACACGACCGAAAACCGACGACCGATTGGAGGATACAGAATGAAAGGATTCGTTATGCAAATTAAATATCCTCGACTAGATCCCGCGTTGGATAGAAGCCAAGTCGGTGTTTGCCTATCTTTCTTTAAAACTGTACGACGCGCAAGGAATTGAATCCCGAGACCGAGCAGGATCAAACCGTGACGAAAGATCCCCAATTTTAATCTCGCAGACCGGGCGCAAACGCGCCACCCGGCGTCTGCCTGCTTCTTTTTATACGATCATCGGTCACAGTGACGTAGCTAAGAGGGAACCCAGGAATTTTTACGTTTCATTACTCGACGTATTATCGATACATTTTCAATCTTGCGCGACCGGCCTTTCCTTCGTTTACAATTTTCTCTACCATATTTTACGATATGAATCGAATTAGATGCGAGCAAGTCGAGTCGAACAGTCGAGCGAGACGGCGTTTCGTATCGCAATGTTTTTATTTTACTTCTCGTGGCGATACGGTCGAAATAGCATCGAGCGTCTTCTACGTCCCATTGATTTCGTAGTTCGAGTGGCAAACGATCCAGAATCGAGTTTAAATGCATTTATTCGCAGTACCTTCCCATAAAAACGAAACGTTTTTCGATTAACATCACGATTTTCCGTACAATTATACGAAATACCTTCAGATACCAACGTATAAATTTCTGCCAAGATAATTAATCGCGAAGAAAAGAAACGACGACCGCTGTATTCGTTCGTTCTTCCCTCGAGCGAATACTTCTCTCTTTTTTATCGTAATTTACTTGACCAAGATCGTAAATATTTCGCACTTATTCCGAATCGAGCCAGCTTCGTCTCTCTCTTAGCCGTTTCTAACATCGGAGACGTTTCCTCGTTGAAGCTTCTCCAATTAGCGACGACATAAATCAGCCTCGCATCTCAAGATATCAGCTTTATGGTTTCGCTAGATAACAAATGACTGTGTACGCTCGAAACGCTATATAGGGCATTGGAAATTTTGGACTTTGACGATAAGAAGCTCGAACGTCGACGCCGAAAGTCAAAATGAAATGTCGGCCGCTCCGCAACGAGGGATCGCGATCTAACCGATGTGGATCGGTCCGTCTTAAGGATGCACGACGCAAAATCTGAGAAAGTATGCAACGCGATACATCAGCGACGCGTTAGACGGGATCTTATTTATTTTGCACCTTCCCGAGGATGAAATATATGCCGACGCCGCTGACGCCGGATGAATTATCGTATCTCCGGCCGTACATCAACTTCCCTGAAACGATATCCCAACCGTGCAAATCGCTATTTCTTTTCGTTCGCTCAGAATTTAGATTCGCATGGATGTAACGACGACGACGACGATACCGAAAAAAAATCTCGGCTTGAAATCGTTCGATGACGATATGATGCAGCTGCAGCACGAATGTTGTTCGCTTTTCCTTCTTTTTTTTTTGACTCTTTCGAAAGGAGGCTTTCGTCGTCCAAAAAAAGACCCACCACGATATAACAAAATCAAGAAAATGAGAGAACTGTACACGTATGTGTATATGTGTTAAGTTGTTTCCTATGACATGTCGGATGTATAATATATTTAAAAAATATGATCTTCCTTTTCTCCGAAAGCCAGTAGGATGTGCTATAATTGTTATAAAGAAATACTCCAAATATTCGTATTATCCGTGTCCCAAAATCGGAAAATCGGATCACGTGAAGACGTGATCGATATCGAGCAAACCTAGGGAGAAATTTTGTGATTTGTCTTTGGCGCTTGTCGCGACTTTTCACATTCTCCCTTTCGCATTACGGTACACCAAGGTAAAGAGTGCGATATTATTCAGTCCGTAGACAGGGAGAGTCGCGATCGTACGGATAAACGGCCCTCCGAAAGCTAACATCGAGAGAAGGGGAGAACATCTGGCAAATGTCGCGGAGATCCTGCTCCGGCAGATTGAGAAGAGCAGAGGCGGAGGTGGTTGGCTGAGTCCTTAGAAGAAGAAGAAGAAGAAGAAGAAGAAGATGAGGGGCTCGAAGAGGTCGAACGAGATCGTAAAAGAGGCAGGATTCCGAGATGATCGGCGCCGAGCGTCGAAACTAAGCGATTTTCTATCGGAGCTGGACGCTTTGTACGAAAGAATAATCGAACCCTGCGTAAAATTACGTACACTCGCGTTTCTTCGGATCCTTTTGGAACGTCGTATTAATTCCAACTCGTTTTCACTAATTTCTCTGCAAAGTAATAACGTTTGTCTCGAAGGAAGATACACACCGACAAATTCAATGCCACTTGGTACGACGCGACCGTTTCTATTTAATTTTCCAGTCACGTTCTTAGCGTTCCTGACATTAGCGAAGCGACGTCGCGGTGGATCTTCATATTCGTCCTGACGAGACATATGCGCGCGTATTTTCCGTTCCGGAGACGCGCTTAAAGCCCCCCTTTCCTTCGAGAGACGGAGCACGACCCGTATCTTCCAACAGGAGAAGAGAAACGTACGTTTGAACGTCCTTGCGAGAAACCCTCAGGGTTTCGTCTGTACGTCGTTAAACGAGACACAAAGCGCGATCTGCTAATTAAGAGAAGCCGCGCGAATATTCCACGTTCGACTTCGATCTATCTCTACCCATTGTTCTTCCCGTTATTCCATTAGGTCGTTTAATATGAAATGTCGAACTTCGCGTTATCCGCTAATTGATTTCCAAAATGGTATTATACATTTTTTAATTTTCATTTTTTCGATTTTTATCGTGTCGAGTTATTCACGATAAAGGATAATTGAAAAAAAATGGAGATTAACGCGTGGAGCGCGGCGATTTTTGATCGCTAGGTAGGCATTTTGCTGTCCTTTCCGTTCAGGCGGCAGGGAGCACTTGAGAGCGAACTCTCAATGAGTTTTTGTGATTGAGGGTGTATTGAGATTTGTTACGTTAATAACAGACATCATGAAACAAAGGTAAAAACATTGGGGCGAAAGGTAGCAAAAGATTCAACTAAAAACTATATAATCGATATATCGACTCGCCGCACTAAAAGGGTTAATCAGAAAAGTTGCAAGAGCCGCACAAAGTATAATACGTGTTGCTGGAACGACGATTACTGCCCTACTCACACAGCATACCGAAGTAAAAGAAGAAATAGTCGATCAAGGCTTTCCTCCATACTTTTATATTTATCTTATTTTATACTATGTGTATTTTATATTATTTTATATAAATATACTTGAATTTTATTCTCAATACTAATAAAAAAAAAACTTTGGCGAACTTCGAAAGACGATATCTCAAAGACGCAAGGGGATTAGTTTCGTTCTTCTCTCCGTGTGACGTATCGACTTCGACAGATTTCTACCGATTCCTCGCACGGTCCAAATACAAATCGTGATTTTGGGAGCGCTTACTTTCTCCGTGTAATTATTATTTTTTAAAGAAATTTATACGAGGTTCGATAGACGATCGGTTTCCTACTTTCAAAACCGTTTCAACGATTTACATTCTCCGTCAGACGAGAACCTGATTTACGATGAAGCATTTTCTTGGACCTTCTGTATCAACACACGCGCATTCCCTCGTGCATCGAACGAACTTTCTACTACCAACCCTCCCACACCAAGCGTTGCGAATGCGTGCAACTATCTTGGGATTTGATTCGTTATGCAGTTGGAATTTGTCGGATTAGCTGCACTACGGAGGACGTACTCTATTACACAAGTACGATTCGTGTTTTACCAGCCGTTACTTGTTCTATCCGTCTATTCTGTTAAAAAGTCTTTCTCTCTTATTAATTTTATTTCCGACTATCGCTTTCTAAGCATCATTTTTAATTTTCTATTTACAACATCGACTGGCCACTCATTTTGATAATTACGATGTAAAAAGTAGAAACGACCGTGTAATACAATAATGTAGGATTTAATCGTCTTAAGACAATGCCCACGAAACAATCTTGAATGCGATTCTTCTACAAAATACCACGTGCAATTGAAACTTCTAGCCCATGCTAAAAAGTCGCTTTTCGGCTTGGTAGTCACGTACAGTTCCTTCGAAAGAAATTTTAATCGTTGTGTCATTGACATTTAGCTCTACCCAAATCCACGACGATATTGACATTCTTGTACGCATTCATATTATAGTTATTTCTCAAGCATAAAGCCAATCATGCCAAAAAAAATTTTCCTCTTTTCCACAATAATTCACATCGTCTTCCTAAGTTATTCGAAGAGTAGCAAATGGTTAAGAACACGCAAATCGTTTCGTTTATAAATGTGGTTATAATTCCAGGCGACCGCACGAAAACGAATCATCGAGATTCCCGATCGTAATTTTTCCGCTAAAAGGAAAGGAAGTCGAGCAAAAAAGGAAAAACACGTTTCCATCGTCGATTCGTTTTTCCATTGGAATATCGTCGACGCAGAGGAGCTCATGTACCAGAAGAAACGATTTCGTAGTGATTCGTCGTTAGTCGAGGTACAACTGTTACATAGAAAATCTCGATGGAAGGAGCACTCTCCTGGTGACGATCAAATTTTCGATGAAAATAGTCGTTCCTTGGGTTAACATCTAGAATGGGCACGCCCATCGTCTTACGGATGCGCGCTCGCGTGTCACGACGCGTCACAGCCTCGCATGACGTAACTCGTTCCCTCTCGTTGCATTTACAATGGCAGAATTTACTGCTCGTAATTAGGTTCGGCGCCTTGAAAATCTTCGCGTCGTCTTTCGATCCGCGCGAATTTTCCTCCCACGAGAGAACGCTCGAACGCTCGCGGCGCTGAAATAACGCTCGAACTAGCTCGCCGCCTGGAAGCTCTCGAATTCGCGACTTTCTCGAATCTAGAACCGTTCGAGGGAGCTCGACCTTGTTGCGCTCGGAAGATCCAACAAAAGACGTTAGTTTCGGTATGTTCCGTTCGAACGATGTCGACGGCGCCGGCTTGTGGCTCGTGGTTCGTTAAGAGTTTCGAATATGTCCTGATTCTACGCGACGTAGAATTACCGTGCTCCTTGCATTTTCGACCGTTGTAACGTCTTGAATTACGTCGTTGAGATTGTTCGCACGCAACGCTCCAGACTCCAGCTTTTTCCTTTTGCTGCTTTTCTTCTCGTCCATTAAATGGTGTTTTTTTTGAGAGAGAAAAAAATCGCATCGTCTCGAAGGAAATAAGACAAACTGCATAAAATAAATTCCTGGCTCACGTTTAATCCTTTTTATATTCCGATGATAATGGAAGAACGTTTAAGCGGAAGACGCTTAATCCACTCGATAAATTATTCCTTCTTACGTTTGTGCATACACAATTACTTAAAAGGATGCGAAGTAACGGGGTAAAGAAATCGCAAAGTCAGCTTTCAGACTAAGAGGTCGAAAATTCAACAGCGCCTATATCGTCGCGTACGATCCAAGTTTTAATTTTAATAATTTCTGGTATTGACGAGATAGAAACACGAAGAATAAGTTCAAGGGGGTTTCGAAAAGTACAGGGTGTCACGCGTGAACTTGTTATCGTGAAATATCGATCGAAGTTTAAAAAACGCGCACTTCGTGGACGAGTTAATTTATCTTGCTTTAGCACGTTAGTCTTCGTTTCACTGTGAATTTTGAAGAAGGGAAGCCCGCTCACGAAAACGCGTTACTACTTATCGCGTGTCGCTTTCGATCACCGTCGAATAAGTGAATTTCCCCACAAGATTGTGCTTTTTCTAATCGAAATTGTTTTAAATTTCATCTTTACTGGTTATTGATAAAGAATTAGAGTTTCTGTAGCATTTTCATAGTTCAATAACAATTGTATAGGTTTTATCATGCCGAAATAAATTTTACCATAACAGGTGAAAAAAAATTATATCCTTAGAAGTCAAAATTAAAATGTTAAATCGTCTAAGTAATGAAGAAAGAGTAATAGAGCTTGCTAAATTATATTCCATGAACATAGCCATAATAATAAAAAAAAACAAATATACTCAATTAATTATGTAACTGAATAAATTATAGACATTTGAGTTTTTTTTTCGTGTAAATTTGGGGATAGGTGTACTCATGAAAAAGATACGGTCGTTTACCACGACCGCGTGGTTGCGTACTTCCTTGGCTTAAAAGGAAGATTTCCTCGTAATTTATCAAGAGAATGGACGCTCAAATAATTTTATGGATTCCTCGCTTGTCGTCCCTCGAGTAATTATTTAACATCAGCGAATTGTGAAAAAGTCCGGGACATCGTCTCTCGCGTAGAATTTTTATCTCTGAAAGGGAACCGTGATCTTGATGAAACATTTTCCAATCTCTTCCTCGTATTTTTCCGTTCTTCTTCTAATTATACGTTCCGCTGGTAATAAACCTTGACCTTGCCTGTGCAAGATCAGCGAGGAACAAGAAAACGATGAAATAACGAAATTCTCCTTAGAATCTCGTTCCTTCCACTCCGTATGCTCGATTTAAAAAATCTCTTTCGCGAAAACGGATCCGGAAAGAGCTACGAAATTCGTTTAGGAGGAACGAAACACGGTGAAAAATTGATAGGGATTAGCATAACTCACGTTAAGAGATTCGCTATGTCCTGAACGTAACTTTTCGAGGAAACTATACATAATACTTAGGATGCAGTGGATTTTCGTAGAATGCGAAACATACGTTATAGGAAATCGCGATAAGAAGACATGCATTATTAAACGATTTTATGCAAGTTTAAATGTCTCTATGTTGCGTCGCAGCTCGTGAATATCTTTGAACATGCATATTATTTTTTGATGAATCTTTACCTCGTTTATAATCGTTATGCACAATGTACTTCATCGTGCATGCACAAATAACAGGTAAGCGTATGTGTCGTCAACGAACAATTTTGTTGTACGAAGAAAGCTAAGAAATATATCACATTTTGCAAATTCCGTCGAATTCCAATCAAATAAGCCACCTCGTCGAGCATCGATTCGATTTGACATCTTCTCAATTTTTCTTCCGTAGTTAACACAATCTTGAAGTTAAACTTACTTAATTGATAGGAACGTGCAAGTCTAAAAAGAAGAAAAATTCCGACTATAATTTCGGGTAGTCAAACATTATACCCAATCAACTCGACCCAAACATTCTTAGTAATTATTCTTAAAAGGACACTTAACCCTCTAAAAGTCCACGTACTGGTGTATTCGATCTAACGAAACTTTTAGCTACACCTTTCCAATTTCTCAATTTCTCGTGATACGCGCAGCTCATTTTGGAGC
>JAITYT010000204.1:331205-341350 GCA_025433975.1 Liostenogaster flavolineata | reverse complement strand
AAAAAAAAATATAAACAATTTAAATTTATTATCACGACATGTCCAGGGATCGACGTTTCTCTATTTGGCGTTACGCAAGTTTGTCTTATCGGACAAAAAAAAAAGTGTAGGTCCACGGAGGGTCGACAAACCCTCGTGGGACGTGGTGCCCTCTTGAAAAATGCCGGGAACTCGGCGGAAGGAGACATCGGTAGACGGATCCTTGGACGTCGATGTCGATTGCTTGGACGATACGCTTCGCACCTTTTGATTTACGAGGCAGTTGGCGCAGGCGCATGGCAAGGAGCGCGCACTCGCCCGTAAATTTAACGGTAGAATCGGAGGTACGCGGGTACCGGACGAGGGAGGCAAGGTGAGCAACCGGCGGGAGGGACGTGTATCGTTTCGTGGACGCGTGGGAGGGTATCGCTCCGTCGTGAATAGGCCGCGTGTCAAGGTCTCCTTTCGCAGTGAATCGCTCTGCTCCTCCCCTCCTGCCCCTCGCGCTTCTCCTCTCGTAGGCTGCTCCCCCCGATGCCTCCCGCGCCCCTCGCGCCGATCATCGAGCATGGTAATGGCAATGGTAATGGCCAAAGCGTGTCCTCCATTGTCGGCTACTCGAGAGCTCTTTTCAATTCGCCGATGACGGATACGCGGGACCACGCGGACGCGCCGTGACACGCACGTTTCGCACATCCTATTCGCATCCTGTCTTCCCTCCCTGCTATCGTCCCTTTTTCTCCGTATCTCGAGCCGTGACGATGTAGAGATGGAGGAGGAATCGACGTCGTAGCACGAAGTTTCCTCCAATAGCGACGTTTCTTCCTCTTACGACGATTGGAAGCAAGACTAGATATTTAAATGCGTATTCAAGTCCATCGTCGGTTAACCATTTGCGAGATCGACGTCTAAAATTCAGTAAATCGATCCACCAGATTTTGTCGTTCGTCAGGACATCTTCCTCGTCACACGCACGTTTCGCACATCTTAATCGTATCTTGTCTTCTATCCCTAATATCGACCTTTTTCTCCGTATTTCGAGCCAAGACGATGTCGAGATGGAGGAGGAATCGACGCCGTAGTTCGAAGTTTCCTCCAATAGCGACGTTTCTTCCTCCCTACGACGATTGTAAGCAATTTTGATTAGAAGCGGACTTATCGCTAGGCAAGACTAGGTTTAAATGCGTATTCAAGTCCATAGTCGGCTAACGATTCGTGAGATCGACGTCTAAAATTCAATAAATCGATTGTTAACTCTATGCCGTCCGCACGTTTTTTGTTTGGCGCCGGTTCGTCAAGTTTTTCTAATCTCATCGTCGATTGTCATAAGTTCTCAATCTTGTCCCTCGAATTCAATCGAAATATCAGTCTTATCCTTCGTTCGCCATTATCTAAGGGCTAAGTTCTTACAAAAACAAAAAACTTGCTAACACGTCTGTAGCTTATTGTTACTTAAACAAAACACAAGTGATACTGACGTTTGCCCGATAGTTTTGCTCACGATATCAATGTGATCTCACCGGCATTTGCCCGACAATTTTCGCGGTATACCAACGTGGTGTCACCGAATGTCATAGTGTTGAAGTTCAATTGATCACACGAACGCATAGTTTACGTAATAAGAGAGGAAACGTTACGAAGACTGACCAACCAAGACTTAACCTATATACAACGAAACATAAACGTTATACACAAAACCTGACAATTGAATGTCAAACCAGTCACGGCTCCTTTACGCAAAGCGCCTTGGATACGTAATCTTGACATCGATCAAGCAAAATTTGTGGCTCGTCGTGACATTTTCCTCGTGACACGTACGTTTCGCACATCCTATTCGCATCCTATCTTCTCTGGACCCCTTTTTCCCGTACCTCGAGCGAAGACGATGTCGAGATTGAAGAAGGATCAGTTGGAAGATTCTACGAAGAGCGACGTTTCTGCCTCTTCCGACAATTGTAAGCAATTTTGATTAGAAGTAGACTTATGGCTAATCACCACTCGGTTTAAATGCGTACTTTAGCCCACCATCGACTAACGATTCGCGAGACCCACGCCCAAAATTCAATAAATCGATCGATCCACCTGAATTTGTCGTTCGTCGTTGACATTTTTCTCCTCATCGTAAACCGGGTGTCGAATCGTAATCGAAAGAATAAACTACTTGGATGCGTGTAAAGGCAGGATCTTTCGTTTATGACATCGTCTCTTCTGCACTTTCCAAGACGATCATCGACCCGAAAAAGTAGAACGTTCGCGTCTACGTTTTTCGTAGAAGAACGGATGGCCTCGTTTATTCGCACGCCTCGTAGCGTTGTTCGATGATTTCGGTTTAACGTCGCTCTTACAGAGATTCACTCGATGAAAATTTCATCCGTTTTTGATTCTTCTGCTCCGAACAAACGGTCCATATTTCTTATTAAACGCGTCTTTGAACCTTGCAGATAGTAACGTTTTAAACTGAATTGATTCGTGAATTAATCACTCGATCGATCGCTGAATCATTTTTTGAAATAAAAATCGTTTGGATCGATTCTTTTTCCCCTTTTTTCTTTAAACGCCCGCTTCGAAATCGGTTTTCTCGTTTGACGATACGAAAGTGCGGTCACCGTGCGCCTTCCGTTAAATCGATACGTTTCACGTGGATGTCAGCATCAACGATTTCAAAGCAATTTAAAGGGATTATTTCGTGGAGTCTGGAACAGAATGTCGTTCTCGCGGGGAAAAAGCTTCCAGTGAAACGCATTTCATTTATTTATTTATATATAAATGTAGAAAATTATCAAGAATAAGGGAAGATATTCTCTAGATCGACTCTCAGGCATTGGATTTATTTTGTAACGATTATTTAGTGACGAATAAAAGTCAAAATAAAAGACGAACGCTTTTACAAGCATCCGATATTATAGAATATCAAATGTTATCGAACCAACTTCGAAATATCAACGCTCTCACTTTTTCCAACTTCAATCGAGGATCGCCATAATCGCGTCACGATTCTTTTTTCAATGCTTGCAAAAAATTGATAAGAATTCACAAGACGCTCGTATTTACATTCCAAGCGTTTTTCATCTTCCTTCGCTTCCTGTCGTTCGCTCAAAGTCACCGAAATATCCTTTCTACTTCGATTTTCCTCAACGAAATATTTCGACTTTTACGTTCGCGTGGGCGCTTCTTTTGTTTTTACGAGTTCGTCGCGATCGCGGGCGTCGTGTTATCCTTCGCGATTGATTCGCTCGTCTGCCGCTCTTTTGACGCTACTCCAGTTGATTTATGGAACACCGGATGCGGATACGGTCGCGCACGTCGCGGCCGAGATGGCAGCGTTTCTTCGCGGTCGCGCGTGCAACGAGCTAGACAATGGTTTTTAAGAGGAAGTCCCACACGAACGATAAATCTCGGACGTCTGCTGATTCCTCGCGGAGAAATTGCGTAACGCGTACGTAAGTACGATCTCAATGAAAGGCCGACGACGGCATAATTTTTCATCCGCGCGGTGACTCGCGCGTACGTCGACGTCGTTCTTTCGATCTCGACGGTGTTAGGATCGGGGCCTGGGGTGCTCCTTCGCGTTTCGATCGATCGATTTCGCGATCGAATATATCGATCGGTCGAACGGACGTTTAGATTTCGACCGTCTCGGCTACGTTGAAATTAAAGCAGTATCGAAAATTCTATGCTGGAAAATTCGATCGAAAATACGATAGATACGGATTCAAAAATGCCGGATGATAGGAGGCGTGCTCGTGTTATCGTTCACGATAAAAACGCTTCTTCGATATCGCTTTGCTAATCCTTCTTCTCTTACTATCGAGCGAAAGATTATTTCTTTCATTTTCGAAAAATCGATTAATCCTTTCGTCCACAGAATCTCTATGACGCGACTTGGTTCTAACACATCGGCTGATAAGTTTCCGGTCTGACAGACAGATGGCGCCACAAATTCAAAAATAATATTTTTTTTAGAAAGTACTAACTTTCAAAAGATAGTTGTAAAAATTTCATGACGATCCGACATTTGGTTCAAAAGTTACGGTGGTTTTAGTGAAAGAAAAGAATTTCGTTGATAAAACATTGCTTTTTGACGGAGAAAACACCGTTGAAACGAAAGCTTGGCTTGATAAGTGTTACCCGGACTCTGCACCAAGAAAATCAACCATTATTTACTGGTTCGCTGAATTTAAACGTGGTCGTACGAACACTGATGATACGGCACGCTGTGGTCGTCCAAAAGAGGTGGTTACATCAGAAAACATCAAAAAAGTTCACAAAATTGTTTTGGCAAATCGCAAAGTAAAGATGCATGAGATAGCTGACACTTTAAGATATCAAAGGAACGTATAGGCTTTATTTTGCATTACCTGGCTTTATTACCATTTTTAGACCGGGAACTTATCAGCCGATGTGATAAAGTTTATTAATCTTATCACTGCCAACTACGAGATGCCCGGTAATTTTCATTGTGAATTAAGAATACTTTTGTCATTCAAGAAAGCGTCTCTTTTCAAACATTCCGTTAGGTAAAGTGGGATGTCGAACACGTCGAAAGGACAAAAAACGTGAGGCAGGGGAGATCGGACGAGTGAATTGAAATCTCATTGTTACGCATTGCGCGAGGAAACGTTCTGAACGAGTTAGCGGAACTGTATCACGTTTAATTCATCGTCATTGTGGAAATTGGTTGGCCATTCTTCTCTCAAAAAATTCGTCGCTCTCCATGCGTACATTCCTTGCGCGTGGGACGATGTCGCGTACGGCACACACGTGACCAACAGAAACGCATAACAATGCGTTACGTATATCGACTGGCGCCAACGATCGTATTCCGCGACAACACTATGGAATGACAAATAGCTGGCCTACGCACGAGCCAGGTGGTGATATTTCGTGAAACGACCTAGGATTGCGTACTACTGACCCGTAATTCTAGGTTGTACATCCATTCCGTCGTGTTTGACGCATCGCTGGCATCAACTTTACGCATCCCTTTGGAAACGGTAGAATCGTCAGAATCGTCTTTGCGCCAGATAAACCGGAAATTTCGATCGACCTTCGACGTTTGAAGAATCACGAATTTATCGTTTCCTCGAGAAACGCTCGCTATTCTGCTCGAAATAAAACGAATGAGATTATTCTCTCTTTTCGTGATTTAGTTCGTCAAAAATCCTTCCCATCTGAAATTTCTAACGAACGATCATCAACAAAGACGAAGTCAAAATTTTATTAACACTAAACGTACCAAGCGAGGTCAAATGACCTCGCTTTTCAATATTTTTTCAATATTTACTTTAATTCTTTATATCGCTTATAAAAATGGAAATATACCTTTGAATTTTTTATTAGTATACATCGTACATTATTTCCTTAGATAAATTAACATTTTTTTTTCTAAAAATCAACGTCCGTTTCGTAAGGGATCGTTTGACCGCTTATGGTATGATTAGCTATGCGAAAATGCCGGTACGTTTAGTGTCAATGTGTCGTTGTTATTTTGAGATTATAAGGAGAAAGAAAATATCGTTAATACGGGAATGGGTGTTTAATGCTTTTCACTACACCTTACACGCGTAATTTTAATAGTTATATAACGAGACAAAGAAGTGCATTGTTCCTAAAAGTTTAACGATGTACGCTAAATTGTGGAAATATAAGGAAGAATTGGGAACTAGCAGTCCTTTGTACTCTGTTTAAAGAACGTAATTCTTTTATTTTTACTTTTCCGCGCGATTCGCCTCACGACAATTTCTCTTTTCGAACGTTAGTTTTGTTTATTAAATTAGTTGCGTCGACCTCATGAATTATTAGCCGATCCGTTAACGTTAGCGTTATTACACAAGCGCTGCATGGACCTTCCTACATTGATTTTACGTACTATTTCGTCATGTCCAATTGATTTCATCAATTACACGAAAGCTATTGCAATCGCGTATTTGCGTGACCGAGGCACGAAACGATTAGAAAACTGTTCTCGTTCTTCGATCGAAAAATTTACGAACGTATCAACGCCTAATGTTTCGATGCTCGTTTTTCGTCTTGGCTGGTGCAAAGACGAATGACAAATAATGACGATAAATGAGGTAACTTGGGAGTACGTTTAACTCCTTTCACTAGTAAACGGCCTAGTCGCTTGTAAACTAGTTCGATTTAATCGCGCGCTTAGTACATTTGCGATGTCACGTGTCAATCTCGTGATTTTCGCTTTCAATCCATAAGCGATACTACGAGTTGGACTCGTGCAGGGGTTGATTCTTTCGGATCGTATTTTCTATAGCCACGGTAGTCATACTGATCGGAATATTGTTTGTGGTTACGCGCGCTCCGTCATTTATTGTCTAAAAGACGTATAAATTTTATTCGAATGAATTCGGTTAAGCTACGTGCATAATATTGTATTTACTATTGGTTCGTCGATATTTGATCTTTCAATTGAAATTTGCGTTATTATTATCACAATCATCGGTATAATCATCAGGTTTGCCACGGTAAACCATATAATATTATATATTTATCGCTATTATTTTGCACTTCTTCCTGACCGTTATGCCTGCCTTTAGAAATTTCGAGTTATAGTTTTTACAAACGTAAAAAATACTGTGAATATCGACGAATGTTAAAAAGGAAGCATTGAATTTCGGCGATACTGAGTCCGTTGCCTGGAAAGAACGATCACAACTGATTGAAAGAAAGAAACTGTTCATGCTACCAGAGGATCCAGAAAATTTCAACAAAGTATGTGGATACTGCATCAACGGATTAGGTAGCAAATGAAATATTTCTAAGTAACATTTATAATTATACGAAAAAAGAAATTCTTCGCTTTGGTGCGTGAGAGTAAATATACGACCAAAAAGGAAGACGTTCGGATGCTGCTTTGGTGCAAAGAGCGTTCTTCTTAACCTTACTCGACCCAAACTCGCTTTAATTCGATCTATTTGTATCTCGACGATCGAAAATCGTCGACTTTTCAAAAGAGGAAGCTTCTTCGATGTACTTTTTGGTAGCTGGAGGCGGCTACGGCACCGCTTAGACGTACCGCTTGGCGATAAAAATCTGCACGGAGCGCGAAAGAGACGAGCAGACACCGGTGTCATTTTTCATAATGGAGATTTTAGTGCCGCGTTGTGTCGCGTCTGCGGCACGACGTCGTTCCGTCTCTCGCTTTTTCGAGGAAACTCCGCCCTTTTCTTCTCGTCATCGCGTCGTCTCGTCGATGCGAATTCTACATCTCGCTGTTCCGTCTTCAAGCGTTACGATTCACGACGTCTCGTCGACGCCGAGAGATTAACGAGCCATTTTTCTCGCGACAATGGAAAAATTCGTGATCCTTCAGCAGGGAGAATAGCTGCTTGTCGTAGCTCTAATTGCTTTCTCCGAATCAACGGGAAATTAATTATCGTTTATCGAATTCCAGCTTAATGGCGCGCCAAGAACGCGCGTCCGTCGTTTGGAATGAACGGCAGGTCGCCGAAGAATCGGGAGAAGACTCGAATCTTTCGTCGTATCGTTGGATAACGTCGGAAGACGACGATCGTAGTTAATAAATGCTATTTTCCATGATTCAGTGTGCACTTGTTTAGCTCTCTCACGTAACGTCTGTGTAACGCGTACGCGACGTATCCATCGTATTCATATCCGTTCGTAAAGTGGCCACGAATTCGTCGAAATTGGCAAGATTTCACCAGTTACGATTGTACTGGTACCTGCCTTAATATCGACAAAATCGTATTGTATTGAGAGAGTGAAAGAGCTGCCTTTGACGTCGTGCGACTTAAAAGTCGAGCAGCATGGAATATTCGACTAATGGCATTACATGCTCCTGCATACAGAGCTGCAATGATTTATTTTACAGGCTACATTAGTATTACGTAAGTTTACGCCGTAACGCGAGCAAATAACGAATACGTGCCAAAAGCGAGCTAAATTGAAATCGAATGACCGAGATCGTTGATACTATTCCACGATCGAATGCATAATCGAAGTTTCTACTTTTAACTCCACGTTTATAGTAATCAAAAGTTCTCCGATTTTTAAAAAATTTTGTTTGTTTTATTTTAATGATTTTTAAAAAGGGAATCGAACAACTGCCTTTACGATGGCAAAAAGTGTTAGAAAATAATGAAAATTATTTTGTTGATTAGTATTTAAGATTTCTTCGATAAATAAATGCAAAAAGATTTTCATTACTTTCGATTCTTCTAATAATATATGACGAAAGCTTTCTCGTCGATTTTCACATTCGTTGTTAGTTTGGCTATTCTTCGAATTGGCTTTTTTTCGCGCGGAAAAGTTTCTTCAAGTTGAACACGCCGCGCTTACATGACCCATGATTAACGGTAAACCGTAATTAAATACACGCGCGAGAATCAGCATGAGAGATACGAAAAGCGCAAATTCGTCGACGAGTGGTCGAAATTAGGTTGGAAAGTGCACATCTACTTCCAGGAAATCAGATTCTCCGACGTTATTATCCGGTGACGCTTTGAAAATTTAGTAACGCGGAAACGATGCGGTGTGTCGCTGGTTATCCTCAAAGACGGAAATTACCATTGGTCTGGGATTGGACAAAATTCTAAACGTCAATAAGTGATTCTCGGACAACGGAATACGTGACAACGCCTGTGCTATCTATGCGGAATAAACCGATGAAATTGTGTGATACGTTCACGTATCGGGAGATATTTTTGAAACAGATACTCAAATGTATTATACACGTGTCGTACGTCAAGCGTCTAATAATAACTTTTATTGGAAACAATAAATATTGAATTACCACGAAATTCGCGATATTTGGATAAAATATAGTAGAATCGAACATACGAATATTTCTTCGCAGAAATTCACGTATAAATTAGTATACTTTGTAGAAATTACTGGATTTTCACGGGAGATGGAAACATTTCGAGGATATATCCTCATTGTCATTGTTCATCGTTCTCGTTATGCTCGTTATTGCGGTTATCTCCGATATTTTATGAGCGGCTATTGCCACGAATCCAATGCCATGAAATCCAGAAAGTGACACAATAGCTGAGCGGCATAAACCCTCACGATCAATAAATTTTCATATTCACGTCGCGCTAATTACAAGCTGTTAAAACGAAAATCTCCGGTATTACCAACATATTACGTTAAATATTAAATTTTGTCATTTTTGCATACTATCCTTTCTCTCCAGTATCCTAATTGACTTCGATTGCTCCACGTAGTTTTCATTGATCTCGTGTGTTCTTCAGTACAAAACGGGAGAAAATGAATCTCGATTACCGGAATTCTTAAACTGAACGTTTCAACGTAGAATTACAGCGATATATTTTAATTTACTTTTCTATACTTTTCTAAAGGACATTGCGACGAATTTTTACATTTTGTGAATTCTTTTCGAATAAACCACGATGTCCATGATTTATTCGTTTTTTTTGTTCGTGGCTTCGCTATTGGTTTCCATCTCGAGATCAATTTGCGGTTTTGCCGTAAACGTTAGTGATGTTTTTTCAGCCATGAAACTGATGTTATTCTTTTTTCTCGGGAACATATTTTCGCTTGCAAAATTTACGAAATTTTAACTCAAAGCCGAATCGACGTAACGTAACCTATCGAGGATAAAGTTAACACGTTGTAAAGGTACGTGTGCAACGATTTGTAGCGATCATTTTTCGCATAATATAGAAAATCATTAGATTCTATTTAACGTACATACATCGACAAATTTCTATAAAAGACCTGCAAAATAATTATTTAAGTGGGTCATGATCGCCCTTGCGTTTACATCGTTGCACGATAGTTAAACTTTATGCAACAGTTTGACCGCGCTAATGCGATTAAGACGCCGAACCGTACGAAGTACTTATAATGCGGTAATATCGAACCTTGTGTATCGAGAATAAAAACGACGAAGATAAATCGACTCGCGTTTACCGACAAACTAACTTATCGTTCAAATCTTAATGGAATCGAATAGTGTATCGATGATCGATTCGCGTAGATTTCCATTCCAACATTGATACTGACAATCTCGTTTTGTACAAATCTTTATTGATTTACACGTACATTCGTTATTCACTCGAGATAATTATGCGGCCTCGTTTGAAGTTGGGAGTCGATCCAGGGCAACGACGTAGAATACTAAATCTAATTTAAGTTTAACCCGATCGGTAATGGGACGATGATTC
>JAITYT010000204.1:314500-331085 GCA_025433975.1 Liostenogaster flavolineata | reverse complement strand
ATATATATATATATATATGTGTGTGTGTGTATGTTACTTGTATATCCTCGACATAATTATTAAGCTTCGGTAAAGAAATAAAAACAAAACGACCGTCGTTTTCGTTCTGTCACGTTTGTTTTGAATGCGGTCATCTTTCTTCCATGCAATCGTCTGGACCACCTGTCGCGATTACGTCAATCGAAGACGCTGCCGTTGACCGCTCATCCTTTGGTAACCCGATAAAACGCTTGGACATCACTGATCTCTAAATGCCTTGCTATATCTACGCTACGACGATATCAAGAGCGAGCACGCTAGATGGACAGATAGACGAACAGATGGAGAGCAAGGCAGAAAGAGATTAAATTATTCTTAATTTAACAACGTTTAAAATGAAAATGTGGATGAGTAATTTGTTTATTACAAAATGCTTTTAAGAATTAAATTAAAAAATATGAAAAATTTAATTTAATTCAAGCTTAAATCTGTATTTCCTTTTGAAACAAATTATTCGATAATAATTTATTTATTAAAAATAGAGTCGAAAGAAGAACTCGCGTCGCCTCCATATCGAACTGTTAGTAGACGAGTTAACCTGATTTCTTTCGCATTTGGTTGCAGGTCCGCGGAACGCAGTCAAGCTGGCTGCCTCTGCCGGTAACAGCTCCGCTGCCGTCGCCGCCTCCGCGCATCCTCCTGTGCTTTGGAGCTCGCGCAGGAAGCCGGGTAAGTGCACATTAGTAACTCTACAAGTAGAAGTACCTACCGAAGGTCTGGCGAGTGTGCCACTTCGTACGATTGCCTTTTCGTTGATTGAGAACGAGCCTGGTCGGCGGAGTAGAGGTAGGAGGACTGCGTCTGCGACGTCAATATCACGGAGTTCAAGATGCATCGCGAGCCGTGCCAAAAACGCTACTTCTTGTCTATCGGTCCGATAAAATGGAGAACGATTATAATCGTGCTTCGTAACCTTCGACGTACTTCACTACTGTTTTTTCGTCGAATTTTTCTTTCTCAGTCCGGTCTACGTGATACGGCATGCTGTACTGTTATTTATACTTAGAATTATTTCCTTTCTACACGATTCTTCTATTTGTACGATTCCTTATTTTAAACATGTTTTAGTTATTTTCTCTTCTTCGAACCGAGGAAATTGATAAATTTGCAAAGATCAATTTTGGCTTTTTCTCTTTCTTTATCGAAGAATGTGTTGCTGTCGAATGCAGTTCTGAATTTTAAATCGTTTGTTCTAGTTTCTGCTTCGGTTTAACACAAATTTGATACTTTCTTCCAAGTCGATAGCTTTCAAACCTCTTTTCACACGGTACGCGCTCACCGTGTAAAAAAAGTTTCAGGTGTATTTTGTTCTACAGGCGGAATTAAACGTTACATTTTTCTTAGTATTACTCGGAACGCGATTTAAAACGATCGTCTGAGTCGCTTTGATAATGACGATGATTCGCGTGTTCTTGACTTTAACTTCGTTTAATTCGATTCTCGCGAACTGACTCTCTTCTCCGAAGTAATCGACGATGTCGATACAAATATCTACCTACAGATGCTTTCAGCACTGATTTATTCTGAAGAGAGGAAATGGAGGATATCCTTTTCCGACATAAGGTTCAAATCCATTGGAAACGAATCCATTTTCTTCCACGGGCCGGGATAAGCAAATACCGTTTATTTTACTTATATCGGAAGAAAACTGATAACATAATCGAAAACCTATCGACAGTGGGACGTGTACCCACTTTGTCTGAAAACCAGGAGGCATTTTCTATGTATTGAGCGATGGGAAACACAAAAAGGAAGCAGACGAAAAAGTGAAGATAATCCGACCTTACGAAAGAAATATAAAAAACTAGAATGAAATTTACGAGATTTTAACTATTTTAATTACAAAAGAAACGGAGTATTTCTATATACATACGTCGTGCGTGGTAGGAGAAAAATTCGACGAAGCCGAGGCTCGAGTAATTTGCAAGGGAGAAACGAGCGCATTCTAGTTAAACTTCGAATCCTCTTATATGGTACCATCTGGCACAGTCACAAACGCGGAGCGCAATTGGTCCATAGGTCAATTTCTCCGCGACCTGCTAAGTTGATACGAGCACGCTCGGCCCCGCTCTTGTTGACCTCTGTTAGTCAATCCTGCATCTTTCAATGAGTCCTTCGCGAGTAAAACGAATTACGGCGCGTATCTTTTCATTGAATTTTCGAATCTTACGATCGTATGTCACTACGAATCTCTCGTTCTTGAACGGCGTAAAATTAACACTGCCCCGACGACGTACGATTATATAATAATAAATCGCGCATCCAGACGAAAAGTAGCACTTATCGTTAGTTGCTGAACGATATATTCGTAACGATGGATTTTTAATCGTAAATTCTTACGCTCCGCCGCCTCAATTTTAAAGCTCGCGATGGCCAAGATCGATGGTCGATTAACCATAAATCAAATCGACGGCTGAAAAACCTTTCCACGGAATCGCCGAAAAAAGGAAGGCAGCGAGAGGAGGGATAATACGACGATTAATCGTGGACGAGATCGAACCGCCATAACCTTGACCGACCTACGAGAGGAACGAGGCGACGCGCGTACGTGTGCGTGCGCGTCGTTTCTTCGACCTCGGCATTAGCACGCTTGTCAATGGCAATGATATCGTGGCTGCGGGACAGCCTTTTCGCGCGATCTTTCCGTCTCGTTCGTCTTCTTCGTCGCTCGGTCGCGTAATCGTGTTCGCGCGAACGAAACCAGTCGACCTTTTACGTAGGTCGAGAACGGGGAAGGTCGCGGTGATTGGTGACCTCAAGAAAATTAGAGACGCGACCTAATCGCCACGCGTTCACGCCTTGCCATTTCTTCGTCTTCAGACTGCAGAAATGCAATTAGGATCGAAGGAAACGACGTCGTTTGACTTTTTCAAGTTCCTGGAGAGACGCGTGGAAGAACGAAAATCGGTGACCTTCTTCAAAGAAAACGCGAGTACGAAAAGTGTTGGAAGTAAGAGTCCTTTCGGCGCTACGACGGACGATCGAAATCGATAATTTATCGCCGATTGATCGTGAGGGCAAACGCGATACGTCAGGAGAGGACTTTGACGAAAATTCGACGTCGTCTCGATCGCGTTCCGTTTTAAGCGATTGTCTCGAATCCTTGACGTGGAAGGAACGAAAATTACGACTAAATCCGTGACACGCGCGCTTTATTAATACCTCCGCGCAATCGTGAGTGATGAGAATCTCGAATAAATTCATTCGATAAGCGTCGCTTGAAAGAAAAATGATATTTTTGTTGAAAAATATTTCTACATTTGACGCGTAATTAGTATGTTATACTAATAAGGGCGAGCTTCGTTTCACATCTTCGACCATCTTGGTATCATCGTTTTTCTGTTGTTTGGTTTTGGCTATGGCCTCTCTCTCTCTCTTTTTAAAATATAATTTCAAATAAATCTCAATGATTTGAATTCTTCTATCCTAAGAAAAGCTTCGTTTTTTTTTGCATGTTACGCCGGTGTAAAAAACTTTTTAACATTTCAAAAATCGAGGTTGCGTCGTAAACGAGGCTAACGAATGTTTCGTGTCTGAAAATGGAAAATCCAAAAATTACGTTCGTTACGTTACGTTTGTTCCCGTTACTGCCTTGCATCTTTATCTTTGTCTTGACGACGTAGATAAGAAATGCAGCGTTTCTACGCTTCTGAAATTGATTGGCGAATGGAACGAGCATTTCTTATCTTAAATTTACCGTCGAATTACACGGTACGCTTCTCGCAATATTTTCACTAGGACTGATTTGAAATATTCGAAGTATAAATTTTAAATCGGAGATAAACTATAAGCCATATGCACGGCGTTCATTTATTACCGTATTACTTTGAAGTTCGCGCATCGATCGAGAGATTCGATATATCAAGCTAAATAAAGTCGACGTTCCTGTCCTGTGCGGAAACAGGAAAGACCTCGTTTTCTTTGTTTTCGAATCCATTATCGACGGGTTCTATCCTGTCTCGAAAACTCCGAATCTTCGATACAACGTCTTCCTACCAACAAAGTTTGCTGTTTAACGCGCGACTGGTTCTTCAAATTTTATCACGGAAGTACAATTTTAAGTCGTGCATCTACTCTCCGTAAAGCCAGGAAAATAATAAGCTCGCAGTATCGCTTCTTTGCTGTAAAAGGCGACTGAAATGAATTTACGCTCAAGATCTGCTGATTTAAATAAAGATTGCAAGTCACTCTAAAGTAAAAGATGCGTCGCTTCGCGAACGAAAAATTTATTAATAGAATAATAAAAAAAAAATTTACGCTCTTCTGTACCTCGATATTTTACGATACTTTTAGACTCTCGAGAAATGTCCGATGCATTCTAGTTTTACCATTTTAGGGAATTCGCTGGAAGGACCGAAACGAGTCGATGCTCGCGTTCTCCTTAAAAACGAAAATAAGCGACCAAATCACGTAGAACGAATGTCTGCGTGGCTGTGTCGCGATCGTCTCGACTCCTTTTCGTCGTTCTTTCTTACTCTCTTCGTCGTCGAGCGATGAATCCAAAAATACCTCGCCAGGTTGAAACGCACGAATAGAACCTAGAATTCGAGCGAGAACTTTCGGACGTCATCGGCGTCGTCGTGATCGTCGCCGTTGAAGGCACTCATTCATTGACTTCGCCAACTTTCGACGACACGATTTCAATTTAAGCGTCGCACAAATTGAAATTGTCGCTCGTTTCTTTTCTACGTAAATGACGAATTACGTTATTGATTTCCTTTTCCTTTTTCATTTACGTCGTACAATTTTTCTCTTCTGATTTCTGTCTTCGGTCATCCGATTTGCATGTTTTTCTCGATGCCTTGCGTTCTTAATTCGCTTAGAAAAATCGTACGATTTATTAAATCATTTTTAAACTCTTCGATCATTTCCAAACGCGACGCGTATTCTCGAAATTATCCTGGGATAAATATTATACGAACGAATAAGTAAAGAGTGAAACGGAGGTGGAGAGAAGAGGTAGGAGGAAGCGAGCTAGAGAGAAAGAGAGAGATGGAAAAGAAGAGAAGCACGACTTAATTACGAGATCGCTGCTAAGAGAATTCCTCAGCGAGTCTCAAGCCGATTAGAGAGCTGCGGCTGCCTGTCGTGAGGTAACGGCCGGGGAAACGTACTATTCGAGCGGAGAAATCTTCCTTCCTTCGGTCCTTTCTCGAACCGTAAGTAGGTATTGAAGTCTCGGCGACGATTCCTCGCGATCGAGTCGCATTCTCGTCTACCTTCGCGAAATGCGATCGAATTAGGCGCGATTTTTCCGACGATCGCGAAACATTTCAACGCGGATGAGAACGTCTCTCTAGGTGAACGACGGGAACTAAATCGCAAATTCACACTTTTTTTTTAATTCTCTAAACTTTTTAAATTTATCTGTAAACATTTTTGTATACAAGTGCCTCTCCAGTTTCACGATTAATTGGTTCCATGTAACTCGAAATCGTGTAAGTGGAAACTCAGATTTAGTACAAAATCAGAGATTGCGGTTGATGATTTTTCCTAAAAGCACTTAACGATGTACCTACATTCTTAAGTACATAATTATTATTAGAAAAATGGCTTAAAACGTTCAACTGATTCAAAATATCTCTTTTCAAATGTATTCGTTATGTTCAATTCAAATATGATTCAAATTTATACTTTTCCAAACTTTTCAAGAGCAAGAAGCAAAATAGGATTCTGCAGATAGCTTAATTACATTAATAAATATATGATAAATACTTATTATTTTGTTCTTTCTATGAAAATTGGTAAAAAATCGTGTAACTCGAGGGATACCTGTATAAGAAAGAGTACATCGTTCGTTGTTAACGTGTCACTCGAAACACGATCAGACGAGCCACTGCATTACGTAAGGCAACGTACGAATATCGTCTCATTAAGTCAAAGTAACCTACTAAAATTATATTCATGTACGTACGACGAGAATCGTACGTATTTCTCTACCTACATATGATGCGTAAGCGTCCAAACAGAACGTACACGGATGTGGATGTAATTTTAGTTACCGGCGATGTCTGCCAATATCGCGAGTCTTTTATTTTTGATAGACCAATCCATAAATGTTGCTTAAAGCGAAGAAACGCAACGTGGTTATATTCGATCTTGAGACGAACGTCGACAAATTTATTTCTCTCCCTCTCTTCTCTCTTTCTCTCTCTCTCTCTCTCTCTTTGTATAAAAGGCCCGATTCAATTCTACGTTCTCGTTAATTCGTCACTTTTCCTTGGTGCGTCTTCTCTCATTTCCTCTCGTTCGTGCGGGAATTCCATTTCGATCTTTCCCGGTATTTCTTCGATTCGATGCGACGATCTCGTAGGTTACGTCGATAAAAATCCAACGCATGTAACTTCGATCGTAGGAAAAATAAGGTATCGCTCTAACGAATCTTAGGAATTCGTTCGCGCAGATATCGGTGAATTCCTTTCGAGTTTCTTCTACTTCGTGCAAGATCACCACGACTAATGTTGCGTTTCGCGATGACGAGAATTTTCAATAAAAACGCGAGATACGCCTGCCTCTCTTTGGCAAAACGTTACGAAGAAGCCATTTCTTGGCGGATCTCCAGCGTCGAGTCTCATTGATTCGTCGTGCGTATCGCTAATTCGTTCTGCGTCTTACGGCGGCAGCTACGACCAAACAAGAAAGAGATACGTTCGACGATCGCGGAATAAAAGACTTTCTACGTTTCCACGAGCCTATGAATCATCGACGAATCATCGTAAGCGCGTTGAAACGCGTCACTTATTTCATCGTTATTTCATCCACAGCCGTTTGATTTCGCTCGCAATCGAACGTGAAATTATCGATTCTAGCTTCTCCTTGCTCATTTTTTGCGCGAATTGCACGACAATGACTACTTCGGTCTCGTTTCACCTGCTCGAATCCGATCTTGCGAGAAATAAATCTCCAGACGCTTACATCGTAGATGAACGAAATAACGACACGTTCGAAGTGTTAATACCAATGTATCTCGTCTAACCTTACGATTAGCTATGCGTCTTTTAACACGTCTACACCGCCGTTGATATTCACGTTTTTCTGCGCGAGACGCCGCTCGAATTCATGCTTCGCTTCATCTGTCGCTTATTCAGACACTGTACGTGTAACTGTTCGCTCAGTAAGAAAGTGCCTGCGCTTACTTTGCGAGTTGTATGACTTGTAGGCAAGGGGCAATAAACATATTAATATTTTAAAATTTAAAGAACGAATTATCGATCACTTTTCGATCAATAATCATCACGGTGAAGAAATGGGAATTTGGAAAGCAAATACCGTCAAAAAAAGGTTCGCATTTTCATCATTCGTACGAAAAGTCCGCAAGAAAAACAAGACGAAGATGTAAAGAATGTTACAAATGTTTATATAAAAGACAAGATAGACGAATGTTTTAAAAAATTGCATCGAAATAAATAAATAATGCTGTTAAGTTTATAATATAGAATTGTTATGTTTTTACTACTGAATTTTTATTTTATAAGTTATGTTTATAACGTTGAGAGAAAATAAAATAACTTCTACTTTTTCCAATTATTTAGCTAAATTTCTTTAGGAAATTACATCTAAACGTTTGAATGTAACGAAGAATCGCGCGAAACTAAAATAAGAAGACTTCGTGCGCCTCGTCTGACTAGTAGTCTGACTAGTGTTGTTCACGTTTGTTCCGACGTACCGCGAGTTTTACTCGGTATCGCAGGTTAAGGTGTTGATTACGCGATTTTCAGTGAAAATCTAACGATCGCACTCGCGTGTACTCTTCCTGTTCGTTCGATACCAGAGAATATAAAACGAGAAAAAAAAATGAGAAATAAAACGAAGCCAAAGACGCGCCTCTTTGTCACCCACGTTTCATACGCTGGCATCGATCACTTTTTATCTCTGTCTGGCACGAGGACGGCGTCGGCTACGACGACTACGAGCAACCGAGAGGAAAACAGAAAAAGGAAGAAGAGGCGAAGAGAAAGAGGGCAGACAAGCGGTTAATGCAACGTTTCCTGAAACGTGAGGTAATCCCCGACCTGCAGACGACGGTTTTGTGCGCGCACGACCGGACAACGCCCGCGCTTCCAGCCGTTTTTCATTATTCCAGTCGACAAAAGCGGCGACATCCGCAACGAAATCGTGGCTTGCGTAACGCCGAGCTCGGTTTATTCTTTTTCTCGATCGTTTTACGCGGAAGGACGCGTCCGTTGTGACGTTGCTCACCAAAGGAGTCAAATTCGTGCGCCATCCTGTGACAGATTCGTACCAACGTAAATAAGTTTCCAAGCGTGAACGATGGCAGAAGTGCGAATTATGATCCATGGATCATTCGCCATTGATCGACTCGTTTTCCCTCGTGTCTTGCTTAACCCTTAAGTGTATGGTGGTTTATTTTGTCGAATAAAAATTATATCTGTGTTAACGAAGGTTTTTAAGAAAAGAAAGAAATGAAACATTTAGCTCGAATTTTTAACGCGTACAATAATTTTTTTGTCAATGTTTTGGTAGAACTCAAGATGGACAAGATATAAAAAAACCAATGCAGTAACAAAATTCAAATCATTTTCATTTTACACTTATTACTATTAACGCTTTTGTATGATTTCATTATGTATGGTTTATCACTTTACAAAGTTTTTAATCGTCGCTCCGGTAAAGGCTATCCTGTCAATGCTAGTTTATTTCGTAGTTGAAAGTTCTTGTAACAATTCTCATTATTAATAAAATGCAAGAGCACATATTTTGTGCAAGAAACAAATGTGACTTCACTGCAATCTAGACATTTACATCTGTTTTATTTTACAATCCAATTTGGTCAATGGTCGGTTAAGTTCTGCCGCAAGTTCTTTGGTGAAACAACAGCCTTTGGATATTTCTTCTTCCGTATTTCAAGTCGCTGTTGTATCTCATTGCTTGGTCTCCTTCTCTTCCGTCCAATTTTCCCCATACCACAAAGACACTGTGTGCTACTTCAATTCTGAATTGTTTCCGATTTAGTACTTTGCCACTGAGATTGTTCCTTAAATGCAGAGTATCCACAGCTATTTGTTTATAGTAAGGTTTGGAGTGGGGTTGTTTTGGTGCAGGGTCTCATCTGGTCATTGACATCGGCCAAATGGTAATCCAACAATCTACATCTTTTAGAATTAATGAAATTAAATAAAATGTTATTAATAAATATGTTTGTATATATCTTATTTTATATCTGTAGCTTTAATTTTCTTTACAAACAGTCTTTCCACATATTAACCAAAGTTCTTATAATCCTATTAACTAAAGTTCACATCCTTGCCATCCGTTGGCGAATTAGTGTCAAAATGTTTTGAGAACATGTAGGACATATACAACATGACATAGTTTAACAAATTTTTACCAACAGAGGTATGATGCACTATGCGTTTAAGATTTAAGTGTAAAATCTCGGAGATTAAATCGATAGAGGTATCGAGCTACGATCACCAATTTATCGTACTTCTTCGTTGGACTGTTTCCAACGGAGATGGGACGCTTTCTTCGAACGAACGAAGACCGATTTCTGCTAAATTCAGCCACGAGGTCGTAATCGTGACCTAGCAAAGTCGAATTTCCGCGATCTGTCAAATTTCTTTAGGCAACATTTCTTGGGAATGCTCGAACCTTTTTTCGTGGAACATATCCTCTCGGAGCCTTTTTGCGCGAATATGTTCAAAGTTACGGCGCGCTCGTTCTTACCGAGAAAAAAATTTCGATTTTACGTTACTTTCGGAGGCGTTTCCACGTTATATCGTTCGATCCATCGCATGGGCGCAAATGCGCTATCTTATAAAGCTTTAATCGCGTCGAGATAATTTATATCGAAGATCAGCATTGGCAATCAACGCTATAGTTATGAAAGATCGATCGCGATCTACGATGCGTATTATTACGTTTCTTGCGTTAATATCGATGACGTCAGATATTACGGTTAAATGATTTTAACGATTGCACAGCGATTAACGTACAACGTACACATCGTTTGGCCACTCGCGATCGATGTTGCGTCAAAAATTGAAATTTCGTTTCCGGATAGCATCGACGACGAATTTTATCATTGGACTCGTTTCTACATCTTAAAAGAAGCGTCAGAATCACCGTTCGATAAAGTATCAACGGTCTTAGGCCGTGCGAACGTTCGACTGCCCCATCTTTAACTTATCGTAAATCCTATGGCGAACCATATAAATATAAAAATAGATTAAAACTATATAAAAATAAAATATTCTCTTTATTTTCGCTATGTATCGAATTATGTGGGCATTGATTAAAGCTGTTTCGTTATTTGAGATATTCATTCGAAATATTATAAAATCGAGCGATCGACGAATGCACATTGATTTGATATTTATTAAATTATATTTCAATCTGCTCGCTAAATAAAATTAACCAAAGTACGAATTTTCGTTCGCGACGTGAACTCGACGCTCATCCAGATGTTCTTTTTTTTTCCTTCTTCTTTTAATATCGTCCGCTCAGCGAATGTCGTAAAACACGTTCGAAAAATAGCCAAGCGGAAATCAAATACGAGAATTCGCGTCTACAGTTTAGAAGACGTCATCGTGAATTTCTAAGACGTCACGAACTCCCAAGACGTCATTCGAAACCGTTTCGTCTACGCGCGTTTGTTACTCGAGACGCCGCGATGTCGATGTCGGTATCGCGATTCCTCAACGCTCTTATATCCGCTACCTCGTCATCGATTGCGCAACTGCGTGCGTGCGTGCGCGCGCGCGCCGAACTCGCGGAAACTCGCTCTCGTGCGCGTGCATGCGACCTCTCGAGCGCTCGAAAACGTGACCGTACTTCTCTCGTCTTGCTCGATTGCACTCCTCCATCGTCGATCGTACTCGTCTCGTTGCTTCCTACCACGAGATTTATCCGCGATCGATCGATCGATCGATCGAACGTACTCGCGACACGTTTCGTTTACGCGTGTATTCCATCGACTCGTCGGCGCGATTCCGCGTGCCAATTCTGCTCGTGGAAGAGCGAAGCCCGCGAGTTTCGTTTTTATTAGATATACGCTTGCGTTATATTAGATCTGGGAGAAGTACTTCCGAATAATTTTCGCACGTCAAGTCCCGTTTTTCGTTTAAATATCCATCGATAGGATCTTACTTATATTTTCCTCGATGAAGAATATCATTTAATTTTCATTCTTTCCACCGATTTTTCCTTCTCTTTCAATAATTCAACGTGATAAATATTAAAATGATTATTACGCGACTTAATATAATGTACATACACACACACACACACGTCATATTTATTATATATACGACGTAGCGATAGCGAATAGAAGCAGGACGCATCGATAATGCGGGTCGATAGTCCAGGACGCGATAATTCGTGGACGATTCGAAAGTACGTTCGAGAGGTCGCGATACGTTCGAGCGCGATTGAATTAGCGTAATTTTATTTTACGTCGTACAATGACGATTCTCACGCCGCGAGATGGAAGGATAAGACCGTTTATCGAACTTTTTGCGTCTTCCGATGTATACATTTGATTTAATCGGTGATTTTATTCGGGTTTTTCTACTTTGTTTTGACTTGCGTAAGACTTGCGCAGTTAATTTAAACGAGTTTCTTTCGAACTTGTATTGAGCTGGAATAGAATTATATCGTTACGATAGTCACTGGGACGAAATTGCACGCTTGCTAACACGATCGACGCATTACGACGAAAAATGAACGGACTCGTCGAGTTATGCGTCGAATGGAAGCGAGTAGCATTACCGTTCGCGTACCTAATTTTAAAATGATGAAACGCCTATATCACGGGTAAAAGCTCGTCGGCATTCCTCGCGAACGATTCATGGTACGAAAAAAACACCAAGCTGTGTCAGTATATGACAGAAGTACTTCCGGTGCGGAGGATGAATAATTTTCACACGTAAAGTCTCGTTTTTTTTTGTTTAAATATTCATCGATAGGATCTGAGTAATATTTGCCTCGATGAATAATACCAACGAGATGATTTAACGCGTTCACGGTGGGCTGTACCACCGGTGGTACACTCCCGATTGTCCTTTCGAAGGGGATGCGCCACTAGTGGTAGAAACTGATATGATCGAAACTTCTTCTTCGTCAATGAAATTAGAAAAAAGGGAAAAAATCGGATCGATCGGACGATTAACGATGCAAGAAATATATCCGATTAAACGAGCGATTCTGAAGTTCCGTTTTGAATTTTTCTACGAAAGAAGTTGAAGAATTCGACGACGTAATTACGATGACGGTAGGAATACTTTCCTGACGAAGAAACGAACGATTTAAAGCGATAAAACTCTGTAGTCAAATTTTCTTCGACGCTAGTCGATCGAATTCACGAAAAACGTAGCTATTTTCTTAACGTAGTCGCCAAATACAGCGCACTCTTTTTGAATATATATATATCAATTGTTTTTCTTTGTCGATTGTTTTTCTTTCCTTCCAACGTCGGATCGATCAAGGCGCAACATACTCGGAATGACGAACACCGACTCTGCGACGAACGTAGGAACGTTTAACCCATTTGCCATCATATGGATAAGTGGAAAACTTGTTCTTAATCAAAATGTTTTGTGGTCGTATTTAAACGAGAATCTTTTAAAATACGGGAAAAAGCAATTTTGCATAAATAAAGAATTTCAAAGAATTTTTATTTCACTATGGATCAATAATCACAATAGAAATGGGATATAATTATTTTGCACAACACGATAATGTTTGAAATGTTCAATGCATAATGCCACGTGGCAATTATCACATTGGTAAAACGTAACTTTTCTTTTCTTCTCGAATAAACAAACTACACAACGTTTGCGAGCATATATGCGCGAGTGGAATGCGCTTATATGCTCTGTCAGTGGTATATGGTCACTGGCGTGATAGTGGCCAGGCAAAATGCGCGCATATATGCGCTTATGGTGCAAATGGGTTAAAACGCGTCCCGCGATTTCGCAACTACTGTCGATTTTTAGCGCGTCGAAAAGGCTAGAATCCCGAGAAAAGAAACGAATCACGGCGGTATTAAATCGCGCGAATCGTTTCTATTAGTCACGGATGATCTCTCGTCGAAGTTCTACGATCTCGACGAGTAGATGACTAATTCGCGTAATGACGACACTCAAGTTCGAGCCACGTTCGCGCGTTATCTCGAATCCATTGAAAAAGTCGCGCTTCGAGAACGCAACAGTGATTCCGTATCGTGGCGCGCGCTTCGTCACGCCTAACTTAAAAACGTCTAATTAGTAAGGCGGCATACGTACGCGAATGAATCGCGTCGAGGCGGGTTCCTAACGAACGCAAGAGTCGTCGTCCATTCGTAAGCGATCGAAACAAAGGAGGAAAGCGGAGAAAGAGAAGGCTGAGAAACGGAACGTCGTGATTTAAAATTTTAATTATTCGCACGTCGCAAGTGCGTAATGGAGGGGATCGCGAGGCCCGAGTCTATATCCATGGCGGTTCGACCTCCTTCCATCGGCATTTTAAACGAGTGCGATAAGGTTCGACGTAAATGTAATTTTCCGTAACGCGTGACTCCTCCTTATTCGGAAAGATTCGATGGCGCGATCTGATTAAAATCGAGCGATTTCGAGCTACGTACACGTGCAACGATTGCTCGTAATCGAAGCTTCGCGAGAAAATTCCAAAAATTAGACGCGTGATGGTCACTCACGAGGAAAAATTTATTTTGACATTAATGTAATCGTAAGATATTCGTTATTGAAATCGTGCCTGACGATACGTGATTAGAGTCGTGTTTTCTTCAAAAAAGGTACAAGGAACGATATACAAATATAAAGAACGAAGAACGTAACATTTCTAGAAACCAAAAAAAAAGAAGTACATTTAAAGCTAACAATCGAAAAAACGAATGATTTGAAAACAAAACTGTATGAAATTGTTAAATCACGTGCTTTCACTAAGTGTCCAGTAGAGACGCGAAGGACAACGAACGGCCAGCAGATTTACAAGTTACCGTCTAAACGTAGAGGTACCTCGAAAGTACGTGGATGATTGATATTCTTAGCTAGGAGTCGCTGTATCACGGATCTTCTCGAGTCTACGATCGATGATGAACTGCTACATTGTTTGTTCCGTTCGTCTAAGTGGTCTAGGCCCGAAAATTCAAACCAGAAGTTGTTTGGTTTACTATGCGCACCAAGCGGCATCCTTTCAAAATAAAAATACGAACGAACGGTATAAATATTCCAAAATGCATCGTACTCGTAAAACATCGAGAGTTAAGACGACCTAAGACTTATTCCATCGATTGATTTGAGATTTCGATCCATATGTAAGTTCATTTGTACGAAAGCGACATCGAAATAAGAAAGAAATAGACAAAGATTTTCTACATAGAACCGACTGTCGCAATCGGATTCTACGTTTCACAGAGCAACATATAAACCTTACGCGCGTTATTACGATCCCATTGTGCGCCGCGGAGAATCGCTTGTTCGTGGCGTATGAAAATTTCTACGTTCCGTGGCGCAAGAGGTAATGAAACAGAGAGAGAATGAATTTCTCTCGATCACTCAACGTACGTATACCATGAAAGTCTATAGATTTCCGCGACCTCGCGCAGATTTCATCGAGATTTCATTTCAAGAAAGACCCCGCGTAAGTCGATTTTACACGATAATCGCAGCGAAGCATCGTCGATCAGAGTCGACTAGATATTGCTTTTAATCGAGTACGATAAGTCGGAGTCTTGGCGTAATTCGTAAAAACGCCGAAAACGAAGTGTCGAGAGATAACGGATCGGCGCGATATTATTCGATTCGTCAAATGGACCGACCGATCTTAAAAAGTCGCCGCGTTTCGTTCGGTAGAACACCGAGCGACGATCCGCGGTGAATCGATAAATTCATCGAGTTTGGCCTTTTGTCTTCGAGACGCTTTCGACGATACAAAGAAGGAGACGGTGATATATCGACGCGAACAGCTTCCACGACGAAACAGCGCCTCGCTTTCGTAACTACGAATTTTTTCGACTTCTCGCTAATGTCTGCTTGTCGTTGAACGCATTGAATCACGAACAATCGCGGCGAATTCTTTTCTACACTCGATAAAATCGCCTCGATAATTCACGGTTCGTGAGTCTCGTTCGGGGATTTGCATTGCGTTAGTTCGCTACCGTATCGATTCGTAATTGCACGATGTTTCTTACCTGCGAGATTATATCGCTTTACGCTTCGCGTTTTGCACCACGTGCAATTTATGCCGGAACGTAGATCCGTTGCTCGCGTGTCATCGATTTCTGGTTAATCGACGACGAGACGAGGAAAAGGAAACGACTCGATCGTGCGACCGTCTTTTTTTTTATCTTTTGTTATCTTTGTTTCATAGATTTCGTAGTGTATCGCAAAAATGTTTAAAGGTCACCGATGAGCTTTTTTTCTAACGAAGTTTAATACGTTCACGACGAAGTTCTAAATCGTGCGTTTCTCCATCGGGCGGATATTCTTACCATGATCGTAATTACGAGTTCTTCGATTACACGTAGAAAATTCTAAACGGAAGTTCGAAATCGATCGTTCAACCCAATACCTTCCGTATAGCATCGATCGTCCAATTGATTAAATTATTCGCCTAATTTTATTGACAAAAAAGAAGCTGCGATTAGATCGGCTTGTACCATCGGTGGTACGGATTACAGTCGGCACCCATACGAAAACTTGCGCCGACTCTCGTCGATAAAAAAGAATTTACCATTCCAAATTAAATTACTAAGGATTATGATTCGACGTATCATTTATCCTAAGTTGTATTCTCATTTACGATAGCAGCGAAATCTCTAAATTTCTAAGTAATTGAATATTCACAAAACATACTCATTCTCATGTTCCTTATACGACGAAACGGTTACGTAGCTCTTAACACTCTGACTGCGAAAAATTGAAAAATTTATGATTGAAAAATGCCTTAAATCTTTCATACGCATCTTACGTAAGAAAGTACGATCGTTGCCAGAATATCGATTACGCTCATTTTCGGAGCACCCCAATGTCACCCCAATTTGGCTGACATGGCAGTCAACGTGTTAAAGAACTCTACGTACAAGAGAATCCCAAGGTGTGGCGTTGGAAGACGTAAGTGCGAACACCGAAGACTACCGAAGTGCAATGTGCACTGACGTCACTCCAGCGAAGCGGACGGTCGTAAGGAAAGGGTTAACGCGTTAACCAGCGAGTCCTCGATCCGCTCTTCGTCCTTGCAAGATCGGAACTCGACGAACGAACGACAATGCGTCAACTGAAGGAAGGAAGGAAGGAAGGAAGGAAGGAATGAAAGCTCGCCTCTACACGAGGAAAGACGTTCACCGATCTTACGAACGCGTGCCTAGGGAAAAATCGGAAGAAATCGGAAAAAATCGTTGCCGAAGAAGGCACGGCCAGCACCGGCGTCTCTCGTTAGCCTTTCCAGTGATATCCGTGGCGCACGTCCACGGTTTGTATCCGTTCGCTGCGTACGAAACGACTCGGCTCGCTCGTCTCGTTTCGCGTCCTAACGAGACTCGCTTTTACGCTCTCGCGCTCCGCTCGCTACTCGCCTCCTTCCGCTC
>JAITYT010000204.1:296152-311170 GCA_025433975.1 Liostenogaster flavolineata | reverse complement strand
ACGACGACGACGACGACGACGACGACGAAGACTCGATATTGCGTAAGAAGGAGGGAAGTCGCGTTCGTCGCGGCATGTCGTCGTGTCGAAACGCGATGACGAGGTTCAGGACGATGCAAAGTCTCGAAGCAGCCTGGAAGGTTCTTTGTTGATCGGTCGTCGTGAAGAGTTTGCTACGAGTTATCCAAGTTTTCTACGAGGATGGACGATCGTCGAAGGGACGAGTCGAGACGAACGATCGAAAAGATCGACCCGTCTTCGAGACGTTGTCGCGATTGACTGGTGCGCGTCGTATGGTTTTCGTCTTCTTCGATCGCCGTTGCTGTCATCGTTGGCTAGGAACGAGGACGCCGTGATACAGCTTCCGTCGCGCTCGGTTGCAACGCGCTGCTACCGTGCTAGTGCTATCGTCGTCGCTGCCGTCGCTTCGTCGCGGCATTGCTTCATCGACGTCGACCTGGTCGTCATCGAAGTGCCAAGCCACGAGCATTCAACGATTATGCAGCTGAAGAAAGCTATGCTCAAGATATTCGATCAATGTGAGTGTCTCGCGACGTTCCGACGATTATTATTCGTCGCTATTGCTAGTTATTACGAATCGATCGTATCGTCGATTTTTTGTCGAGTAGACTCGATCGTCATCCAAGTGCCAAGCCACGAGCATCCAACGATAACTTGGTTCAAAAAAGCTGAGGTCAAAGTATTCGATAGATGCGAGTGTCTTACGACATTTTCACGCTAATTATTCGTCGCTATTGCTAATTATTACGAATAGGTCGTATCGTTGAGTTTTTATCGAGTAGACTCGGTTGTCGATGAAGTGTCAAGCCACGAGCATCCAAAAATTACTGGGCTAAAGAAAACTATGATCAAAGTATTCGATCGATGCGAATGTCTTACGAAATTTCCACGGTAATTATTCGGCGCTCTTGCTAGCTATTACGAATCGGTCGTATCGTCGATCTCTTATCGAGTAGACGACATCTAACGATTACTTGGCCGGAGAAAGCTATGCTGAAAGTATTCGATCGACGCGAGTGTCTCGCGACATTTCGATAGTAATTTTATCCGTCGCTCTTGTTAGTTTTTTTGAATCTTCTTAATCGGTCTTATCGTCGGCCTTTCGTCGTTCCTCTCCTCTCGGCCGTCTCTGATCCAGCCGCAAAAAGACTCAACGCATTAATTCGAAAGGAACGAATTCGACAGGTCATTACGACCCTAGTTATGGTAACGTCACTCGCGCGAGTTCGAAGAAATTACTTTGCTCTCGAAATCGTTGGAAGATTTTCGAGAACGAAAGAGAGGGCGGGTGAGAAAGGAAGATTTTCTCCAGTACGATGTCTCTTCCTTTTGGACGAGCAAAGTTTCTTCCTCTCTTTCTTTACTTGGTCGTAGTAAAGAGTTTCGAAGCGGTAAAGTACAGGTCAGAAAGCGTACGATGGGACGAAACGTAGTATTGCGAACCGGAGGCGATCTTTTATCGAGGTTACCGTGGTTTTGGCAGTGTAATCTGCGTCGTGACGAGGGGGCAATGGCGGTAATAAAAGGAGGAGAGGAAAAAAGTGGTGGAAGATGTATTACGCGGTCGAAGCACCGAACTTTGCGTTCGCGGATAATCGTCGTGTCGGTGGAACAATCTCTTCTTTAGGAGGTAAAAGAAATACGTTTTACGTTGTAAGAGACATCGCGAACCGATGTAGAACGAAAGAGCCGCTCTTTCTTCTCTTTGTCTTTTTTCCCTTCCTTTCGTCTCGAACGAAAACGATGCTGGCGCAAAAATTACGCGCGCGTAATTACGTAGGTCGTTGCCGTTGACGTTATCGTCGTTCATCACTTTCGTTGTCGTCATTGTCCATTGACGTTATCGTTTCGCAATTTTCGATCGCCTTGCCGATAACGGCGATCGACGGCGCGATGAAAAGTGTGACGATTGTTGGCGCGATAATCGACACGAAACCGACCACTTCTTCCAATGGAATGAAAAATAAATAACAATAATAAGATAAAGCAGCAAAGTCGATGTTCGAGTTTCTTCGCACCTCCTCGCGAGGAGGAAGAATAAAAGGAAGAGAAAAAGATAAGGAAGAAGGCATTCGCGCGATGACCGTTCGCTCGTGGACGCTTAAAAATGAAGATGTTTCTATTGCAAACAGGAAAATGAGGAATAAAACGAAGAGAACGAAGCGATTAACCCTCGATCATCCGCTAGGCAACCACCGTACGTACTTTTTCAAAATCTAGTTATCGCTTCTTCAAATTTGTACATCATCGTATCGATTATCGTTCGCTTCATCAAAGGTCACGTCTTCATCATCGTGACACGCTTACGCTCCTTTCGTCTTTTTACATTAATAATTGCGACAGTACTACGACAGTCGGGTTAACAGTGAACGCGATCACACGATATTATCGTACAAATTACGTGCTCGTCCGATACGTGTCTCTGTGTAAGTCCATGGCATGTTTGTCGCTGTCTTCTCGTACGTCTGTGCACGTAAAGTAGATTCTATAGAATCCCTTCAAATTCTCCGATGAAATCGTCGTCGATTATTCCGCGCAAACTGCGCAAGTACCGAAGAAAGAAGACCGCTTAAATTTACTTTCCTCGAGGACAAAAAATTTTTTTCGCAGATCGAATAAAAACGTCGTCTATTTACCTTTCTAATCCGTTCAAAGGTTCAATATTTGTCAAACCATTCAGGAGAAACGTTCGCTTTAAACATCGACGCGGCTCACACTCGACTGCGCGCAGATGTGTTCGTTCCGTCGTCGAAATCGAAAATCGAAAATCATTAAAATGACTCAGGCGATCACGTCGATCGATCGCGCGACGATTTTTACAACGTTCGTAACATCCAATTATGACGATAACTCTCGTCCTTCTTATTATCTCGCCTCTATCGATAAGACATGTATTTTCCGTTTTCTTTTTATTCCATCCTCCCGCAAACCGCAAAGCCGACGAAGGACAGATATCGGTCTTTCGATGGCGAAAAGTAATTATCTCGAGACGGTCGATCTACCGGCTTCCTCGCGCCAGTTTCTGGCGTATACCGAGCGTCGCATCCTTTAGCAAAACGGTAACGAGGGGTTGAAGAGTCAAGAAGAAGCGGATGAAGTGGAGTCGCCTCTCGACGGAACGACCAAACGTTTTGCAGGCACGAAACCGAAATGCCGGCGCTCCCACCAACGTCACGTACGAAATTATTGCGTCTGGCGTATCGACGGCTTCCCCTTCCTCACGTCGTGTCTTCCTACGTCGATGCGTAAACCATCGTCCCTCAAAATCGCCTTGAAGCCGTGCTTTACACACACGACGCGATTCTTCCATCGAAAATCTATGTCTCGTCGCTTCGAGAGATTCGCTACTACGGGATTTTCCACGTGGGAAGCTTTGCATAATGCAGTTGCCTTTTTGTCCTAACCCTGGGGTTTTTCCAATAAATTCGTCGAAACGGATGCGATGCTTCGGAGTTGTACGACGCTATTTTTGAAGAAGTTTCAATAATTTTCACATTCGCGGTGTTACATCGGTCCTCGGTGACGACGACACGCTGGAATTCCGCGATCGACGCGATTCTAAACGGTGGAAAGCACCGAAGCAGCGCCATCCCTCCGCCAATTTTTACGAGCACGGGAATCCCCCTTCGTCGCTGCGCGCTCAAATTTACTCATTTATTTACCGCGTTGCGGGAGGAACTTGCCATTAATTTTCTTCCTCCTCCTCCTCCTCCTCCTCGTCTCTTTCTCTCTTTTTTACATCGCGGTTTGTACGAGTATCGCGTTACGCGGGGATTCTCGGTGCTTTCCGCGTCGCTCGAGATCGCGCGCGAGAGAGGGAGAGATAAAACGAGCCACAGAAATCATGGAAAAAATTGGATGCTAGCTGCGATGCACGCGATGCGTGAAAAATGCAATTTTCCTATTGCACTCACAATCGATTTGTCCGTTCGATTTCAAGCCTATCGGCAGGTTCTTAACCCTTTTAGTGCCATGCAGAATTGCCTAATTTCATGCAAAAATTGCCGGACTATTTTATAGAGAAATGCAGACCTTATGAAAAATGTCTATACACAATATATTTTTAATAATTTGCTGAAAGAGTTTTCGAAAGAAGTCGCTCTGAGCGATGTCGGCCCTTTAACTAAAATTTTCCAACGTCGCTCACAGTCACTTAAAGGGTTAACGCTACTTATCTTAATTCTACTAATCTTAGTAGAATGTTAATAGTAATGTAAGATTTTAACGGAAGACGATCTGGTAAATTGGGAAAGGAGAACAGTGAAAGCAATTGTTTCTCTAAAAATAGCATTTATATATATACATATCGTAATGATAAAATAACAAAATCGTTTGCGAAAAGAAGTCACAGCGGCCGGCCAGGTCGTCGCAAGATATCGCAAAAATTCGGAGCCGCTTCCGGATGAGTTCTACGGTTGAAATCGCGCTTTCTTAAGGAAACAACGCGTATGACGAACATAAGATGTTCGCTACCTAACGGTTCGATCGGCCACTCGAGTAGCGAGCGCACGTAGTCGCGTTACGTTCGAGTAGTAAAGTCCGAATCGTTGGAGCGTCGCGTGGAATTTGTTTATTTATCGTACGGTCGATGCGTTGGCTACGTGGGTCGCCCTGCCAAACGGCAATATCGAGCTCGACGTTTTTACGGATTCGAGGATCGCGTTGTCTCCTTTTCCGGCCTCGAAGTTAACGCGGTTTTTCCCCGTTTCTTCCGTCGTTCCTCGTGTTTTCCAGTCGACTCGTTGCAGTTTTCCCGCCGGATGAAACGCGATTCGGTTTTATCAGGTATACGATTACGATAGACTCGATGCAAGCGCGTAATTTCCGCGTAAATTTGAACGCGACACGCGAAAGAAATCGTCGAGTCCGGTCGATTTTCGTAGGTTTCTCCGTTGAGTCTGGACAAAACGGAACCGAGTCGATGGTAATTTTTGTAACGGAGTAGTCACGTTCAACGTGACTAATGGGGTCTGGGAGCTCATTCGATCGACTGGATGCGTTTTGACTCGTCGATCGAACGAACATCGAAATAGAAATTAATTTAAATTTAAATCGAAAGCGCCACCTGTTGTTTCCACCCACTCGCGACGAGTTAACTCGTCGTGCGCTCCGAATTAACGCGTTTTATCGACGAATTAATTCGTCGTCCACGACTAAATGGTTGGAATTGACCTAAATCACGAGTGATATTTAACGCTGGACTGTGCAAGCGCGACGGGAGATCGAAAGGATCTTTTATCGACTTCGAGCGACTCCTACTCAAACCCGTTGCTCGATCTTGTCCGATTCGTTGCCGATCGACGATCGGTATCGCGCGAGCTACTCGTTCCCCGTCATAATTCGTTGGAACGGACGTTCGCGATTCAACTCGAACGCAGACGGGCGTGAGAGTGTCGATAATTGTAATAATTGTAATGTGTAACGCGAAGAGCATGGGCATTCCGCTATCAAAGGTCAGGCCGATTATCTAAGAGCCTTGACGAGATAAGGAAGAACGGTTTCATGGAAGTCGCTCGCGTTCTGAAGGAGGCGCGTCGTCCCTCGATCTTCGTCTTCCTGGTATTCGTTGTAATAGATTTCTCTGGTTAGAAATCGAGTTACTTTTTCCTTCGTCGTAGATAAGCTGAGATACTGCAACGATCGAAAGTGCAAAACGATGTTTAAAACGCGTCTAAGGCCTATCCGAGGATTGCAGCGCTAAGAAGGCCGAATCCTCCGCGAGATGGAAAATCACCGTCGCTACTGCTTCGAAATTTAAAAATGTCCACATTCACATGGTTGTAGCATTGAAATTAAATGCACGCGTTAAATGCAAATATTTTAACGTTATTTTCTTAATATTTGCTATATTGATATTTTAGTTGCTCGTAGGGTTACTAGCTTGCCACTTTCGTAGCATTGACCTTTCACAGAGAGCCGCTCAAATATAGCTCTGAATTTCCATAGGTCTTCGCAGCTTGAAGCGATCGATAATGATTCGATTCCATAGTTTTCTACGAGATTCACTGAGATATTTCGAGACCTATGCGTCTCGACTGAGTGTCAGGGCTCAGAGCGATGGTAATTTTCTGTGACATGTTGGCCGCTTGGAGCATCTTCACCGTTTGGTTACGGAACCTTTTTGGCCGTATGCAAGATAGACTGCCTAAATATCATCCCCTTTCGCCCTTGCCAGGGCAACGAGGATCAGATGATCCCCCTCTTACTCTCTCCCCTCGACTTAAAAAAAACCCTACTTTCACCTTCGCGGATCATCGCACAGGCTGGACCTATCCCCTTCGTCCCAGAGTTTTCTACAACATACGATGTTTGCCGCTTGGATCGCCTCCGCCATTAAGTCTTTGTCATTTAGGCAGTCTCTTTTACCGTAGGCAAGATGGATTGCCTGAAAATCAACCCCTCTTCCCACCGCCACTCTAGTCAGTTCTGTCAGATGAGCGAGGACTACCCCCCATCATCTTGGGATTTTTTACGATGTACAATGTTCGCTACTTAAATAACTTCCGCCGTTTGGCTACAAACCCTTTGGTAGACGAGGTGGACTGCCTAAATATTACCCCCTCCTTCTTCCATCCTTGCTAGAAGAACAAGGACCAGATGGACCAGTCTCGTTCTCGAATCGCGCTGATCTTCGATTTTATCGGTATCGCGAAGAGAGACGAAAAGCGCCGATGGTTGGATCATTTTAAAGCGCGATGTTTTACGCAATATCGATGGCAATAACAAACCAATCCATTATTCAATTTCATTATCAACAACGTGTTACGCGTCGATGTAAATAGGAAGTCTCGAGCAAAGGAGACTTATCATCGAGGTGAGACGATTCCTTCCTCATTGAATTGTCAATTTCCTTTCTCGAGACGTCTGTTCCAGCAGTCTCCATCCTTCCTGCACCTGCGGTCCGTCTGACTGCTGGAACAGAAATAGAAACCTACGTAGATAGTATGCTATTTGTTAATACTGATCTTATAAAATTGCAATTTTTTTAGCAATGCGATATCTATCGCTGCTTTTGTGCTTCTATCTCAACAAATTTAATATTCTTAGCTGCATAGTTGTTTCTAAGAGACGAAACGTTGCATTGACATCCATTCGATCTCTTCGTTTCGTTTTTACGACCGACGTGACTAAAAAGTCGTTTTTCACTCGAATAGGAAGTCGGAAAAGCGACTGGACAATTTGACAGCTTATAACTCGGAGATAAATATTCTTTTATCGAGCAATATTCCAAATCGTGACGATCGTAGTATTTTACGTCCGAACATCGATTCGGCTTTTCTGTTTCGCTACGATCGAACGAGCTCAATTTCGAATCTTCCCTTCAACGAAAAAAATACCGATCCAGAGGTCACCATCTTACGAAATTTATATTCCGTGAAAAATGTGCACGAACTACCGCTTCGCGTATCTTGGAAAGTTACATTCGTCGAGATCGAGAAAACGTGGAACGATCGATTTGGGCCACGCCATAACGAAGGACTTCGCCTTTCTTGTTTCTAACGCGAATCGATGCCGATTTCCATCGAGCGATGCCTAATCGCACGTAGCGTAATTATCGCGATTATAGAGATCGGCGCGTACCGATAACGGCGATCTTATCGGGGCGAATCGTTAAAGCGAAAGGAGCTCGATCGCCGGACGCGATTATCCTTCCCGAGCGAACGCAGCTAGCAGCTCTTTGCACGACGAGTATAATACGACGCATCGCGGCTTCTTTCCATGATTCGAGCGTAAAATAGAAGTGCGTTCGATGACGAGCCGATTTGTATCGCGTTGAACGCGAAAAATGACGATCGAAGTTCGTACGACTCTTCAACGACTCCAAGGCGTATTAACATTGCACGTACCGTATGATATTTTGCTTAGACAGGTGGAACGCATACGCTTACCTGTTGCTTGTATATGCACGGTGAAGCTATTAGTTACGAAAGACGTTCATTGGTTATAAAGGGCCCGACAAAAAGATAACATTCACGTTTAATGATATTTACGCACGTGTAGAATTACGCACTATGCGAGATGCAACACGGAGATGCGTTTAAGCTTGTGTAAAATTGTCTGTAGGCGTCTTCCAAACATTGTAGAGGAGTTCAGTGTGTTCGGGCTGTCGCGAGTCAAATCGATCGCCTCCTATTTTCGAGTACTTTTAAATTCTGATGTCGCTTAATCGTTGCTCAACTTTCTATATCTGGAATAACTTCCCTTAATAATTACATTTAATATCACTAAACGATGAAAATTATTACGCTCGTCGAACGATTAATAATTTATTTTAGAAGGTAAGGTGATTGATTTCTCACATTTAAGCCAATTAAACGATCAAGCGTAACGATTCGATTAATTTTAAAAAGGAATTTCTAAATCGAATGTATACTAAATATTTTCCTTAATTTCTGTTTAGCGGAGTTAATAATCGAGTTGGCATTTTATCAAGCTCGTTTTTCAAACGCTGCTTTCGTCCTTCGTTTTTACGAGCAAAGGACGGAGACGCATCGATCTCGTATTAAACTTTTGTCGAAATAATCGCGCGACCTTGCGTCTCGTAAAAGCGTGACGCTTTCCTCGTCGGATTCACACATGGCTTTCGATGGTCGAAGGAGCATCGCCGTTTCACCGGTAATGCGATGGATAAAAGGCGGAGCAAGGTTGCGCTTGCTCGCGACGCGACCTTCGATTCGTAAACGACGATAACGGAAGGAGATTCTGACGGATGTTATATGGATGTTACGTGCTCGCATTGCGAGGGGGAACAAACTTCTTCCGGATCTTTGGACGCGATTCGTCGATAGTGCGTCTCCTTCGATGACTCACGCTTTCAGAGCTTCCGCATCACGATCGAACACGATCGAAATTTCACCATTTCAACATAAAATTTCGTTCGCTTTCTCCTGCCCTTTTTCTCTTTTTGCGAAGGATTTTCGGACGAACGCTGGACCGTACGATCTTTTCACGATCTCTTCTCTCTTCTCGTTTCTTCGGGCAACGGTCCGCTGGACGAACCTTGAAGATACGAAGCAACCGAATATCGTTTATCGCGTAAAATTCGCCAAACGTAATAATTTTAACGCGAAAAAAATCGAGGAGTGCGAATCCACGCTCGAAAGTCTCTCTGGCGGCGTGACTGCAAAGCAAAGAGAACGACGATTTAATCCTTCGAACGCGGCATTCATGGTCCATGTAACTCGACGAAGATATTTTCGCAACGCTTTCACGCCTTTCGTTCTTAAGATTTCTACGATTTTCTCGATATGCTACTCGATTAATCACGAATTCTCTTCCGACGATCGCGACGGTGACGAAAGATAACGAAGATTTACTCACAGTTACTCCTGATATCCCTTTCATTTTATTTATTTGTCCGTATTTTTGACCCGTTTAGCTTCAGGTCCTCTGCCGTTAATTACTGTTAATCTCTTACCAAGCTGATCCAAAATATCCATTTTTCCTCGTAGAGAAATAAATTCTCCTTTTATCTTAGGTTTCGTTTTATTTTCACTTGTCATGACTGAACAAATTTATGATAATAAAATTTCTACTCCTTATAGTACGTAATTTTAAAATTGATAAACAATTTTAATAAAATAACTACGCGTTTCACACGAAGTACAAAGGTACACCGAATATACGCGAAATCTGTACAGTTATGAACTGTACAAATTCGTGTTAATTTATAGTGCAGAAATAAGTGGGAAATGCTCGCGTTATAGTACAACACCGTGTTCTAGAAGGGATAACTGTATATTTTTCGAGAGACGTAGCCGATCGAGAATCGCAGATTTTTGAGACGGAGCTTTCGGATCGATCGCGTCCCTCGGTGAAACGCAATCCAACGTCGAAGCAGATTCGCGACTTTCGGTCGCGCTTGCCACCCGGTGTATGACTGCAGGTCGACGTACTCCCGCCTTAAGCTCCAGACCACGGAGAAACAACAGTAAATCAGAGCGAGCGTGAAAAAGCAACGACGCCCGGCCTGGCACGACTTGCTCGCGCGTTACGATCGATTATCGAACTTGCAAGCTTTTTCTCTCTCGCCTTCCAGTCGCAACGTGTGTCGCGTACCTGTCATTCGCGTTCACCCGGAAGATAGTAGGCGTAGACCGTCTTTTTATCGGCGACGCTCGACTTTTTAGCCGGACGAATCAGCCGACGATAATGTAACGATCTCGATAACATCGTGGGCTACGAAGAAAAAGAAGAAGCGAGACGCGTTCCAACGAAGAATCGACCTTCGTCCTCGTGCTTCGAGGTTTTGCGAGGATCGACGTCGACGATCGTTCGTCGTTGGCTTCTTACGCCTTTACGTCCTCCGATCTTCCTTCCTCGGGCTGACCAGCGATACGACCGGAATCGATCGCTACCGACGACGATTTTATTAAAAGCCGAATAAATATCGTACGTCTTTACGAATTAAGCCGGTCAGTAGGGGCAATCACCGACGCGGTCGAGTCTGCTTCGAGAACGCGTTAAAAACGTTCGAAGCGCTCCGATACTTTTTATTTTTGCATTCCTTCCTATTCTCGATTTTTCACGCAATTTTACACGCATTGAAAAATTCCAACAAAAATTGTAGAACGTTTCGAAGAGCGTCATTTATGGTTGTAAAATTTTGCACACTTTTGTGTACAAATTTAAAGTATAAGAATCAAAGAAGACCATCTTACAGTTATCCAGTGGACCAAATGTTCCTTATTTACCGTGAACCTTAATGAAAGGTCGGCTCTTTCCACGAGACAGTAACGTGGAGCTTGACGTTGATCGGATTCGCGCAGCTTCGTTCTCTCTTTTCCGTGGCGTTCTTTCGACGAAGCTCGCCCGGAGGTAAAAAGTAACGGCGCCGTGATTCTCGCGCGAAATCGCACGAAATCGGAGCCGTTCATCTCGATATGAAATAGGCTGGGACCTCGAGCTTCCCGTAATCGTCATAGTTGCGCAATAAAACGACGTCGATTACCTTGGACAATGCAAATACGCGTCGGTTTATTTGTCTCTACGACGCGCACTATCGCCGACGACTAATCGTAGCCGACTGTTACGTACGAGAACGCGTTCTTCGCTCTCTTTGCACGTTCCGCGTACGTTTGGCGTCGCGCTCCTTCTTCCTCCAAGGAGCGTACAAAGACACCGTGCCTCGCTACGAATCCAATTGGAAGAGAAGGGAGAAGAATGAGAGGAAGATCCTCCCGTTGCTAGAGTCGTAGTGAGTCGTAATAAGTCTTAGTACAAATATACATCGATGGATACACGCTTCGATCTTCTGCGTAGTATCGCGAGACGCTGCGCCGCCTTTCGATTCGTTTCGAACGTCTTCCGCATCGAGCCGTTCTTCGTTTCTCTCTTCGACGTACAGAACATCTATAATGATGATGATAATAATAATGATAATAATAATAATAATTGCCGTTGGCTCAAATTATTATTGCGTCGGCGGTGCGAAGGATAAAAATCGTTGGATCTCTACGAGCGAAGGATCGACGGAAAAACAACATTGTTTACGATCTGTCGCGTCATTGGAAGGAGATCTAACGCCATCGTTCCTCTCCTAAGTTCTTCTTCATCGCTTTGTCGACCGCTGAAATATCTCAACGATAAAAATGTAATGATATAAAAAAGTATAAAAATCTAGCATTAAATGGAGGATACTTCGCGATTCGTCGACGTCACGACGCCCTGGTGCGCTTGCATTCGAGTATCGACGTCGCGGTCCATCGACGGCGCTTTGTCGCGCGATTCGTATATATTCGGTAGCGTGAAAAATACACAAATGGAAATCGAAGCGTCCTACACGAGGATGTAAGGTCTAGCGCTACCAGTAAAGGAAAGAGCAAACCGGAAACGCATTTGAGGGAAAGCTGTGCTTTGACATTATTCCTAGATTCATAAAATTTCGCATTCGGATTCATTCGTCTCTCGGACGAACATATTATATCGATGATTTTTCTTTTACAGAATACAAGAAGCAATGAAGCACACTTTAAATCTGAAAAGTTGTTCATGAATCATTAATTTTCTGAAATAAAAATGAACCCGATAGTTATTCCGAGCAATCGACACGTAATAAATCGCGGTGATGTATACGCGTGAATTTTTTACATTGGGAATCTTTATGAATCCAGGATTAAATCTTCAAAAATATTTTCCGTTTGATCGGATTTATGTTATTTACATGTCGAAAAAATCGATCGCACGCGTTCGACTTTCACCAACTTGAAAAATAGATCGTAACTTCGACCGTACGAGAGATAAAATTAGAGACGTTCTTCGAGCGCTTCGATGATGTTCAAGATATCGGCATTTACATAATAAGAGAAGCGGGGAAAAATGCGTGGCTAACCGAGACGGACGCGTTAGAGCACGGGAGATTCTCTCAAGAAACGAAAAAGAATGAAATCCGTCGGCCAAGGAGATAACGAGAATAAAAAAAAAAGAGGAGAGAAAAGAAACAGATAACAGCGGCGTGTTTACGTGGCGTCACCGAGACGAAGATAGAATAATGAACGTTTAAGTGGCCGCGGAGTCGCATTCTCGAACGACGACGAGAAGAGCATACCGTGACGGACAGGAGAAACTTGTCGTCGATGAAAGAGGAGTTTGCCGTGACTCGTTGCTCGCGATGAAAATCGTTCGATCCAACGTCCGTCCTCGTAATTCCGTCGCCGTTGCTTTTTTTCTCTACCAGTACCGAACTTACGTTCACGAGCTTGGCTCTGACTCGGAAGATGGATATCCTCCGCGTTACGGTTTGGTTAATTACTCCTTCCTGTGCGGATCTGCTTTTAACGACGCAATGATCTCGTTTCAAGAACTTTTTTCTTCCTCTCGGAACGAATGAAGATTTCGCGGATCGCCGACGAAACCTTTCTTTTGCACGTCGATGTCTGCTCGATTTCAAGATCGAGGCGTCGATATTCCCTCGACTTTCGTCGAATCGTCGTTCACCTTCGATATTCCTTTCTATCGGAAACGTGGTATCGAATCGACGAGGATCGCTTAAAACGATTTTAAACTTAGAATTAGTGACGGCGCTAGCGACAATAACAACGTGATGCAATTGGCGAGATATCGCGCCGTTTAATCGCATTATTCCTACGATAAAAGAGTAACGCGATTTTGAGAGAATCGAAGGATCAAAAGGACGGATAACTAATAGAGCGGACTGGTTTTGGCAGATGAACGAACGACAGAAAGTAATTGCTCGAACGTCACGCATTGCATCCGTCGCCACTGGCGAAAAACGAATCGAGCGGAGGGAAAGCCTTACGAACTACAAAAGCGGAGATCAATCAAAAACCGATAGCCATCTCGAGGGAAAGTCATCGACAGGGATTTACTACGATGATACGCGCCCGATCGCGATAAACGTGTCGAGATATCTTCGATTTAATGTAATTGACTTAATTAATTTAATTTAATTTAATTATTTCGATTAAATCGATTATCCAGAGCCGTAGCGTTTCGTAACACTTTTTACGATTGAATTGGCGAAAATTTGGAAAAGTGAACTTCGCTATCTAGCGAGGCGAAAATCGCTCTAGTTAGAAGCAAACTGATGGAATACTTCGAACGACGATACTCGTCGATCGAGTACGAGAAGGACGTTACGATAACGACTTAACAGAATTAAAATTAATTGCTTGTCAGCCTCCGTTTTATATATTCTCTGGCAATTGTAACACGATTCAAAGTTCGACGTCGATCGACGTTCGTTCGCCCAACGTTCATGACTGACACGCGAGATCCTAACTGCGAGGGCATTTACGCGCGAGGAAGGTCTTCTCTCGATAGCACGGCGTATTTTTACAAACATTGAGTTACGTTTGTCGCGTAAAGCGGCGACGTCGCCGTGGAAAATGCGAATGGGACGTCAAAGACCGAAGCGCGTTACGCGTCAAACGAGATCCCTCCGAGAGCATTCTGCAAGACGCGTGTAATTGCGTGGGATTTCCTTTTTCCGTGACAGACGGGAGAATCGCGAACCTTTATCACGCGTGCGTTTGTACGTTCTTGCTGGAAGCGTTGGCAAAAAAGGGAGTAAATCTTTCGAGGACGATAGGTAGATCCGCGAGGATTCTGTCGTGGCGTATTGGAGGTCGATGGAAACGTTTCTGGGAAAACGTTGGGGTTCTTGGATCCTAAATATCTTAGTATTCCGAAATCTTCGAGTTCTGGCTCGAGCGAGACCATCGAATCCTGCGGAATATCGCGAAGATGGAGACTCTGAGCCCTTTTCGAAAGGCTTTTTCGAAAAAAAAAAGAAAAAATATATTTCCCAAATTTTCAATAATTCGCGAACGCCATTGTGAAAAAGTTGTTCAAGTTGTTAAAGTGATTCGAGCCATTTTTTGATTTCATCGAAATTGGTTAAGTACTGCTCAAAAAGTTCGCGTGCCATCGATCGAAACAAGTGATAATCTGATGGAGCCAAGTCTGGCGAATACGGCGGATGAGGTAACGCTTCCCATTCGAGTGCTTTCAACGTATCTTGGACTGGTTTCGCAACACGTGGACTAGCGTTGTCACGTAGGAAAATCACTTTACCGTGTCTTCTGGCCGATTCGTGGTTCGAATTGATCGATTGTCGTCGATATCGATCAGCGGTAATCGTTTCACCAGGTTTCAACAGTTCGTGATAGACCACACCTTTCCGATCCCACCAAATACACATCAAAGCCTTCTTTCCTGCTACTACGATAGCTCGTAGACGTGTCACGAAAATGTCTTACATGACTACTTGCTACTAAGTTGCTACTAGTTTGCAGACGCGTCACGAAACAACCGTAAATCATGGAAATCGCTTGCTCTACTACTGCTACTAGCTTGCTACTTATCGCTTGTTGAACTTACGTATACATGGTCGATTCGTATAATCGGGCGTTGCGCGAGGTAGCTGCTGAAAATGAAGAGTAAAACGAACGGAGAGGCGTACGCGAGACAAGTGACGTACTTCGTAGACCTTTAGCGAGCCGCTGATGTCGAGATCGAATGCTCCGGGGGTTCAGA
>JAITYT010000204.1:278289-290275 GCA_025433975.1 Liostenogaster flavolineata | reverse complement strand
GAGAGAGAGAGAGAGAGAGAGAGAGAGAGAGAGAGAGAGAGAGAGAGAGAGAAAAGAGCACATCGAGGTCAACGACAGCGATGACAATAACGATGGGACGAAATCCACGATAATTGTCATTAGACCGATTAGCTGTCAAATTAGGATTTTTTTTATTTACTTTCCTTTAGAACATTCCTTTGGAACCATGTTCGTTCGTTTATGCGTTTGTTCACTCACTGATTCGTTCATTCTCCCTCCATGTTTAGGTATTAGGATTCCGCTAAATTTGTGCCACTGGAAGCGTCTAATAAATTCGGCCTTACCGCGAAACTTCCGTTATTCTCCCGGTCGTTTCGACCCTTCTCCGTTTCTTTCGAAACGAAATGAAACGATCGCGACTGGAAAATACGTCGAGAGCGACGACCCGTCCTTTTCGTCCTCGAGAAACACCAGTCGTGTCCTCGTTTCAGTACGTTACGAAAGTTGGCTTCTGCTCGATCGTGGCGTTGACAACGAGGTTAACGTCGATAAAAATGAATAGGTGCGACGAATTCAAAAGCTTCGAGAAAAATCGAAGCGTGCTCCTGCTCGACCTCCTACAAAATTTGGATTCCCTCGAATACGAAGTTACCACGAATATAGAGTCTAAGAAATAGAGAATAGAGAATAAGAAAAAATTCCGGACGCTCCATCCAATTCGATGCCGATGGATAGCAAACGTATAGTCTTGATTCGATGTCTCGCGATAGTATGGACGTTGACAGCAACGCCCATCGGTCAGAAAAAAGCTTGAGAAGCGACGTTGGATTCGTTTCGACTTCGAAAGAAAAGAAAAGAAGTCTGACGATCGTTTCCTCGTCTCGACGTCTTACGAGAATGAAACTCCCCCCGATCGTGACGTAGACGATAATACGGTGACGTATTTTTCGCCTTTGACGGACGCCAAGCGTACAATTCTTATTTTTATGTCGTCCCAAAAACGTGACGACACACCGTTAATTTCGGTCTTGATCTTACGCACACCAAGCTTGGCTTATTCTTATCTCGATACTGGCGACGAGAACGAAACAATCGACTTGCCATCGATCGAGACGAGTACCGTTACGCGAGAACCACAAATCGACGCTTTCTACTACCGATCGCGTCGTTTATGCAAGAGTGCGAAAAGGCCGGCGTTGACGCGACGTCGTTCGACGATGAAGATGTTCGATGATCGAGACCGTCGAGGTTAGTGGGAATCGATTTCACCGAGTCCTCTCCCTCGTCGTCGTTTTTTCGATCGAGAACGCCCGCAGAAAAAGTCGTCCGAGGTCGTACCACGGAGACGAAAAAGGACGATGGGGGACGACCCGAAGAGGAATGGAGGGGATGGCGGCGGTGGTAGCGAAGAGGCGCGCCTTATGCGGAACACGGTAGCATTGAACTTGACACGACGACGAACTACGCGATTCTCGACTTGAGAGTATCGTTATGGTCAACGTCGCGTACGAACGACAAAGATAAAATACGCGATCCTCGTCGTGAAAGTAACGTTCTGGGAAACGTGGTGTTCGTACGACAAAGACGACAACAAACTATGTAATTTTTGTCGTGAAACTATCGTTATGTTCAATGTGGTGTTCGAACGGCAAAGTCGAACTACGCGATCCTCGTCGTCAAACTATCGTTATGCTCAATGTGGTGTTCGAACGACAAAGTCAAATTACGCGATTTTCGTCGTGAAAGTAACGTTATGTTCAATGTGGTGTTCGAACGGCAAAGTCAAACTACGCGATCCTCGTCGTGAAAGTAACGTTCTGGTCAATGTGGTGTTCGAATGACAAAGACGACAACAAACTACGCGATTTTCGTCGTGAAAGTAACGTTCTGGTCAATGTGGTGTTCGAACGACAAAGACGACAACAAACTACGCGATCCTCGTGGTGAGAGTATCGTTATGATCAGCGTGGTGTACGCACGACAACGACAAAGACGACAAAGACGTTGAACGGGGAGAAAGGCCGTTCGGCTCCTCGAGAAGCGAAGGGGGAATAGCGACCGGTCCGACGACGCTCCTCGGTTCGCCATCCTCGTGCAAATTCGGCCGAAGGTGGGCCCCCAGCGAGAGGGATCGACGTCCGACCGGGAGAAGATAAATCCTTCCTCGTCTCGCTGAACGGCCGTTCTCCACTCCTTCCTTCCTTCCTTCTTTCCTTCATTTCTTTCTTTCTTTCTTTTTGCCAACGGCCGAGTGTTTCGACCTTGGCTCGAGTCGCGGTTACGACGACTACGACGGCGACGATTCGCGGCGATGTCGCCGCTTCCGGATCCTGGTAAACTGGTTCGAGTGGATCGTCCAGGAAGTGCGCGCGTCGCTCCAACCACGCGTACTGGCGACACGGATTTCGCAGTATTCCGCTTTTTGCGCCGCGTGACCCATCGGTGAGTCACATTGAACTTTCCTCTCGAGTCTTCATTTTTATCGCAAGAAGGATTCAGGCGCCACGAGAGATTATCGATCGATAGACGATCTCAATGTGACCCGCGTGACTTCGATGGAAGTTGGTCGCGATGATTCGATCGCCGTTCGAACGATTTTCTTCCTTCTTCGTTTCTTCGATTACGATTGACTGACGCCAGTCGCCAAATTTTTTTGCTATCGATACGAGGAAAGGTCGATCTCGTTTTCTCGATAGCTGCGCATCCTTTGTGCACCAGTGTTTATAAAATAAAGTTCATGAATTCATCTATTTTTTACAATAAAACAGAAACGCATAAACGAAACCATTTTAATGGATTTAAAAGTCCAATTTTCTTTTCAGGGAATACGTACACGAAATATCGACGAAATCATAACACTTCAATGATCGGTCTTCAAAGGTAAAAGAATACGATGGCAAAAGTTCATCCGCGAAATCGTGACATTCTCAAAAAAACGATATTGTAACCTTTCGAATTTGAAAATAATTACTCCAAAAATATTTTCCGATTGGATCTGGTAAAATCGTGCGAACCGCAATGTGATAAAATATGTGTGCAATCGTTAGGTACATTAGACGTATTATTTTGCCGATCACTCGCGATATTCACGATTATACGCGTTAACTTATTCGTATAATTCAACAAACAAACAAAAACACGAAAAAATTGTATATTTCTTATCGAAGGGTATGAGGCAATTGAACGATTAAAACGAAATCTTTAACCCATTAATTTAATATTTCTTGAGCGATAAAAATAAAACGAAAAGTGTAACTCGAATCAAACTTAAAGAAGAACTATCTTTTTCCATAGAGATAAAAAAAGAATTCGACGACGAGAATTAAGAGGGTTAAGAGATAACATTGCGATTCGCCGTCTCTTGAAGCCAACAGAAATAATATTAACAACAAATTATTTGGGTTAACAAACATTTTTTCGAGTTAAATTTTTCCATAAGGAATACGCTTATAATATACATTTATGCGATAGTAACCTAACAATGTATAACCTAAAAGCGTAACTGTAAAATGATGCTATCGATGCAAATGGATTAATAGCAAGGTTCATACCAACATTGTTAACCTATCAAAAACGCGTATTATCATAAGACGAGCAGTATGCCCGTTTTATCCAATGAAACTGATGTATACGGAGTGTCGCGACGTCGGCTCGCAACGACGAGAGATCGCAAAGCTTCTTCCAAGCGCGAATTTTAATCGAACGTCAAACCACGAAGTCGTGTCGCGATGATATCGCTTTCGAACACGCGTATCGTTGTCTCTACGAACGACGGTGTATCGCGTTGCCTTAACGTCGAAACGACTTCGTTCATCGACGTGTCTACGTGATTTGCGGTCGAACGGTGGAAAGTATTTTTCAATGATTAATGTCGTCCGTCGAAATCGAGAGACGACCTACCGCTTCTTTCTCGACGCGAGTCTCTTTCGAACAAAGGCGATTTTTCAAGGATGACCATTTTCGTTCTGACTCGAACGAAAAATCAAGCGTCGAGAGGAGAGAAATTTCGACTTTCACGTATATCCAACTCTGCTTTTTCTCCTCGTGAAAATGTCCAACGGAGATATTCGCAAAGTCATCCATTGATCGAAACTCGGAAGAAGAAGGGTCTTGTAGACCTAATAAGAAAGAAATAATACTCGTCGTCTTACCGCGTTTATTCGAGAAACGCGTGAAAACAAAGAAAGGAAAAAAAGAAAAAAAAAATTAGAAACCGTCGATTACGATTCTTCGAAGTCGTAATAAAGTCGATCGACTATCCGAAAAAGCGCTTTTCCTACACGTGGAAATCGGGATCGCGCTCTTTGATCGTGACGCGAACGAGTCTGTGTTGGTGGAACAGATAGGTCAGCTTGGCGCCAGCAGTCCGAAGCGAAGCGAAGGCCGCTCGGTTGCACGCTCTTGTTGCTGCTGCTGCTGCTACTGCCTTTACTGTTCTTCGATACCTAACGACGGCGACGGCGACGCCGACGCTGGTGATAGGCGGCCTCAACGCGCCGCAGCCTCTAACGAGCGAAGGAAGTGCGTCCATTTTAAAAAAACTAGCCTGTTTTTCCGGTAGTCGAGCGATTATCTCTCGAGCTGTTATTATGCGACCGATCGCGACGATTTTTATGGAGTTCTAACAGAGGATTTTTCAACGTGCACGATATTTCTACGGTCTCACGAATTCGAAGATTTCGCTTCGGTCTTATGGCGAGACTCGAACCGCGCGCACCGATTTTCGTGACGATTTGCATCGATGCGTGTAATCGTTCGATACCGAGGACGATTATAGTCGTCCGCACAGATTTCGTGTTAATTTATCATTTAAATCGAGCGGAGCATAATCCGTCGTCTTTCGCTGTACGAAGTAATTTTTTCTCGATTTTTTGCACTTTAACGATCTTTCTTTTATCTCGACGAAAAATTTTATCTATCCACTTTCACTTCTTACGTTTTCTGCTTTGTTCTATAATTTAATTATTTTTTTTTGTATTTCAATATCATTCAACAGTTCAAAGATGATCTCGACGACGTCGGAAGAGGATATAATAAATAGTAGTAATAGTAGTAATAAAGAACGCAAAACTTTCTAGTACGTCTGACAACGAGCTTGCGAAAGAATCCGAAGATCGTTCAAAAAACCCTCGTCGTAGTAATATTTCATAGTTTCGACAAAGTTTCCATCCAAAGATTCACAACTTTAATACTTTGAACTTCGAGATCAAAGCACGAGACAAAGTTACGATTATTGGACGTATAAGAAAAATGGCAGTACGACCGATAGTAAAATTGAAGCAAAAAACAGTGAAATATAGTTCCTTGCGATTACGCTATTAATATCTAGAGACAAAAAAACCGTGGTGTACTGAATATTGATCCTAAAGTAAGAGATATTTTCGGAGAAGTTGCGTGTTAAGTAGGATAGATATTTATAGTATAATTTAGTATACCAGATATTTAGAGAGATAGATATTATAAATATTTGATTATACTGTAAATATTATATTTTAGTTTAACGATAATGAGATAAGTTTCGACCACGTAGAAATACGAGATATTACGAATAAACTTCGCAAATCGTTTATCAATTTTTTCTGACCGTGTTTCAGAGCTTGTATATAAATGAAAGTTTTTTATTGACAAAAATAGATCGTTTTTTACAAGAACAGAGAATCTCTACACTTTGGAAAAATCTTTGTAATTATATTGTATATTGGCCCTACTTTTCTCGATTCACTGCATACGATTCTAATAAAAGCGAATGACATTGTAAAAAATATTAGGACGACTACGAAGTAAACCATTGTTTTGTAACATTCATTTTTATTAAAAAAAGTATTGCTCAAAATCACAAAATATGTAATTTCAATAATTTTTGTCCATCTCTCCGTGTATTTTGTAAATTATTGTTTACCGCGTATGAATATAGACTATCTATTACAGAATTTCGAGTATTCGTTATTTCACTAGTACTCACACAGTCGTATATATAATATTAAGACCATAAAGAGGAATTATCAAAGCGCAAGTGGAATCGACGAAAGTGACGTGGGCATGAATTCGAATTTGTAAGAAAAAATGTTCATATGCTAGAAATGTTTGGATAAATTGTAAAAAAATCTCGCGAGAACAAATCTCTCGAAAGAAGCGCATTGTTTGTTCTAAAACTGACAGACGGCGAGAAAGTCGCTATGTTGCGAGACTTTTAACGTAGATTTATCCACCTACCGTCCTTCCGAAATTGCCCGCATGAAATGATATCGTTAAACGACCTTTATAGCTTTTAACATTTTACATCGCATGGCAAAATTTGACCGATTCGCGTCTCGATCGTCCCGCAGATTGCTCGCGACTCGCGAAAGCATAGCGACAAAAAAGGAACTCGTGTCGAAGGATTCAATTACGAAAATACCAAGCTCTTTCAACCGCGCACTTCGCATTCGCCAATTTTTCATACGCGCTGGTCCGTCTCGTTCGTTCGAATAGCCACTGCACAGAAATAAATTCATAACCTTGCGTTATTCCGACGGAGTGGTCTAAAGAGTTTCGCCAAGGTGAAAAAGAGAAGGCCGTAAAAAACGTCGTCTCGCAGACGTCTCGTACCAGCTGCTCCGTTCGCGCGTTATATTCTCGTCGCTAACATCGACGAGGGTCGATATTACGTCGTCGTTACGCGTTCGGCAAGCGGTTACGTCGCTGTAATTCGTTATCGTCCGTTAAGTGGAACGCGTTGTCGTTGGACCGTGCGTCGCCCAGGTACGCACCCTCGGTGGTTATCGGTGATTCTCGATGCCTTCGTGTCGTTCGATCGATAGCTCAGCGACGGTTATCAGCTCGAACGCGTCGCGTAATAGCAATAATTTATAAGTTTTGCCGGAAATGCTAAACGTCCTTGTCGAGTCGATGGAAAATTACCGCGATGGCGCTGGAGAAAAGTTGCTATCTTTCTTCGTCGAGTCTCTAAGAATAAAGAAAAGTCGAATAACGCAAAATCGGCAAAGATTCGATCATCGATCATCGATGATAGAACGGACTACACCCGAGATTCGACGCGTGCAAAATGAATTTTAGCGACGAACAAGCGGAACGACAGCAAATATATCTATGGTTATACGGCTTCGAGCGACGCTCTCAATTAAATACAGTTAATACGTAAACTCGCGATCGCATAAAGACTTTGTACATATACTTTTATACCTCGCGTTTTCTCTAGTCGTTGTATCATCTCACGTTTTATATTTATCTGTATTAAATTATTATTTGTTTGTGAAGTGACATATATCTATGCTTTAACAATTTTACAATAGGTACGTGCATCGATTTTTGGTTATATGACTTGGTGCAATTTCGAACGCAATAGTCATCGGTGAATATTAGAAAATAGGCAAGCCGAAGGAAGAAGTAAAGCGTCGAAGAAACTACGTTTGATCCCGTTTGCACGAGAGGTTCTTCCTCGATACAAAAGCGAACAGCGAGAAATTACCACGGGACTCGTTGCATTCCACGGGAAAATAGCTCGGTTTTCCTCGCGATAGAGAAGCGTGCAATTTCCAGTCTTCCCGTCTATCCGATGAAAAACGAGCGATTCAACGCCCTTACACCGAACGCGGTAAAGGCTTTCGAACGCAACCCATCTACCCACCTACACATCTGCGACGCTACGTGGACTCCGTAAATACGAAGAGCGCTTATGTAATGACTTTTCTTGCGCGAACTCACCCCCTTCTCCCTCTATTTCGCCTCAATATCCTAGAACATTGAAAGCAAACCGCTCGATTCCGTTGAAAAAAAAAAAAAAATTGAAAGGGAAGAAACGGAGCATCGAGAGGGAGTTCGATGCGGTCGATGATCCATTGTATCCATTGGACGATCCACTGGACGTGTCCGATTGCTTTACGAAATGGCGATTTTTTTCTCCTCTCGAGGTACGCACGTATTCGTGACCTATCGAGCGATTTCGAATTTTAGGTAGAAAGGTATCTTCAGAAAAAGGTCGATAGAGTAGGATTCGCTTCTTCGAAATTATCGAGATATTTCTACCACTATTTTATCCCGTACTCTCTACTGATTCGTGGGTTCTGCTTGCTCTACCCTTCTTGTTCTACGTCCTTTGCTTTTCAGCGTTCAAACGAATCTTTCGCGCTCCGTAAACGGAAAGGAGGATGAAAAGAGACGGTCGACGATACATCGGTTCCGTGGCAGAACAGAGGGAGTCGTGGAGAGACAGATAGATCTGCTTGGCGCCAGCAGGTCGTTGTCGAGAGCCGAGCGAAGGCCGAGCGGTTGCACGCAACCGACGCAGCTTCTCTCTCTCTCTTTCCGCCACGACAGAGCCAGATCGAACAGACGGAAAAAGTTCCGACATATTCGCGAGATGCGGACGGAATGTCGCGCGGATGCGCTGCTCCGCTTTATCGCTTTTATCTCGCTCTCGACTTCGTCGACCCATCGCCGTCGCTGTCATCGTCTTCGTCGTCGTCAGATCGAACGATTCACGGAAGCGGCGCTAGTCTAGCAAATCGCGACGCTTTGCGCTCTTGCGAATAAACTCGTTCGATCAAGTTTTCTAAGACGTATTTTCTGAGCTAAAGGAAAAATCGTACGTTTTTTCGTTAAATTTTATGCCTCGAAAATTAGTTTTTTCAGCTTCGTCGATTTATCGTCGTTATCGTGGTCATCATTGTCAGATCGGACGATTCGAATACGAATTAGAAATTGCGCCTAAAAATCGTTCGATAAATTTTTCAAAGACGCGATTCTTGAGATAAGGGAAAAGTCGGGGCTTTTTCGTTAAGTTTGACTTCAAATTGAAGCTACCTAATTATTTACGCAATAATCGCTCTATCTCAGCCTCGTTGTAGTCGATCTTAATCGGAGAAGGCCGCATTGCGCTTTCGCGTTACGAGATAAGACAAATGGAATATCCTTAGAAAAGAAGAACGACGGAAAGCGTCGTAATCGATTGCGACTGTTGCAACTTGCGATCTGCCTGTTCAAGGGAAGATAACGTGAGATTCTTTTCCTCGATGTACGTGATGGACTTGTGAGACTGCAAGGTATTTGTCGATGTAAAATGAAAACTTGGTCTGAACATGATAGAACGAAAATCCTCGATCTCACTGGTGATTACTTCCAGACTGAAATGGAGACGAAAGACTTTTCTCCGTCTTGAATTGCGAAACGTACGATGCAAATAAAAGTCTTACGCGCTTCAACGCGAGTACGACGCGAAATTCTTTATTTCTTGCGCGGAGAAGAACCACGTTCTGACGTTAGCATCTCGAAAAAGCGTGGTCGCGGATGAATTCGTGTCGCAAGCAAGTTTTGAAATTCTTTCTCGTCTGTTTCGAGTCGCCCGCATCCCTCGTCAGTCGCCGGGATCGTCTTCAATCCTCTCGCCCCTGTTAGCGACTTGAAACACTTCGAAATAGTTCTCTCGAGAGCTAGAGACGTTCGTTAAATAAATAAACTTCGCTTGACTTAATGTAGCGTAATTCAGTGTTTCGACGACTTCGAAACACCTTTCGACAAGTGCAGAGTAACGAAAAGCTTCGCCATTTCCAATGTATCTGACGGTCGGAAGTCGTAAATGGCTTCCACTTACGATAGAAACGATGGATAAAGAGGAAACTTACAAACGGAAGAAAGCGGAAAGCTCGGCTTTCATCCTTTCGCTTCTGTTGGCGCTTCGAGTAATTTCCTTCACGATCCTGCTAAAGAATTGCCAGCCCCTGTAGGCGCTTAGAAAATGTTATCCGTAACGAGGGAGGGAGAGAGAGAGAGAGAGAGAGAGAGAGAGAGAGAGATCGCAAAGAACTTCGCTTTGTTTAACACGTTTACACCGGCGTCGATATGAGACGGCGCTTGAATTCATGTTTCGCTTCGTCTGGCGGCGAGGTACTGTATGTGCAACTGTTCGTCAAATAACAAAGTGCGTACGTTTACTTTGTAACTTGCGTAACTGGTGTGCAAGGGGTAATAAACATATTAATATTTTAAAATTTAGAGAACAAATTATCGATTATATTTTAATCAATAATCAACACAGTGAAGAAATGGTAATTGGAAAACAAATACCGTCAAAAAAAGGTTCACATTACAAAGATGTACAAAAACGTAACAAAGATGTAAAGAATGTTACAAATGTTTATATAAAAGAAAATATAGAAAAATACTTTATAAAATTGCATCGAAATAAATAAACAATTATGTTAAGTTTATAATATTGAATCGCTACATTTTTACTACTGAATTTTTGTTTTATAAGTTATGTTTATAATGTTGAGACAAAATAAAATAAATCTTACTTTTTTCAATTAATATACTTTAAATTTTCAACTGTATGGTAATTTTTTATAGTTACTAAACGAACTACATTTTTGATGGCACGCAGAGTTTGATCGAATATTCATGTGTGATCCACCGGTGATGCACGCCGCCCGATGGGATAGTTACGTTTTGTCAAGTGTTTTCATAACTGTCCAGAAGAGACGAGAAAGGCGAGGAGTGATCCTCAGGATGCAGGTTGTAGTCCAAGTAAAACTAACAGTCGGAAATACGAATGAGCATGATACAAAACAAAGACTTCCGATATTTTTGTTCGGAATATAAGTATGGTTAGGAATTGATAACTCGCGTGCTTTCATTAACGTCCGAAAGAAGCCAGAGACTCGCGGAGTGGATTCATCAGGATTCCAGATTGCAGTTCAAGCTTAGAGGCACCTCGAAACTGCGTCGTAGTTGGCGCGACGTAATTACGAGTTTTATTTCGCGGACCCTCTCTCTTCTACGAACGACGAGGAACTGACGCCATTTGTTGTTCTATTACGATATATCACTTCTAGGCTCGGCTATAATAACAACATAAAAGAGCGTCGTAGTCGTCGAGCAGCGAGCGTCGTTCTTCCAAAATAAAAACACGAGGCGAAGGATAAACGAGTCTCTGTAGGTTTCAACGCGTATTACGGATTCACATATACTTGTACACTCGTACTCACACATTTGCTTCTATACACGATACTATGTGCTGATTTATTACTTCGAAATAATTTCAGAAATACGTACAATTATTTTTTCTAATTTATGGAGTCTTGTGAATTTGATGTAAGCACGACTAGTGTCTAGACTCGGTTACTAAATAAATCGTTACGTTCGTTGGTCTTTGATTTTGTCGTGAATAAGATATTCATTGTTGGTAATTATTTTAATCAAATTTTCTGATTAGTCGGTCAATTTAATTCGATGATGAAACGAAGATCTGGATTGCAGGGTCAATGTCTTCGCTATTTGTCGTCGTCTTTGCCATCGTTGCCTCGGTTCAGACAGGTCACTGTTATATTTTCACTACAGAGTTTTTGTTTTATAAATAAGTAACCTCTTTTCAAATTGTATACGGTTGCGGCGAAATTTGACTTAAAAGTACCAGAGTGAGGTGATGTCGTCGATCCTAGGGCGTTGGTGCACCAAGTCGGTGTTTTTAGATCGAATCAACGTTCTGAGAACACTTCGGTGAATGACCAAACAAAATCTTCCTTTCGCAAAATAAATCATTTTATTTAGTCAACGAAGCGCCAACAGAGCTGTCCCTTTAATACGTTACTTAATCGCTTCGTTTTCTCGGACGTGTCATGGAGCGACGACGATACTGTTTGTATAAGGTAACAGACATCTCGCCACGTGTTATCACGTCTGTCATTATCACGGTCTTACCGTCTGCGATAACTCGTGGCCGGATACTGGTCTGTGACCTTATATAAACATTAGGTCGTCGACGCGGCCTAACACGTCCTAGAGAACGAAGCGGTTAATGATCGAAAGTCTTCCTTCTTTCCTAATATAGGTGAGGGAACGACGCGTGGAGTTGAACACTGATATTCGCGGGGCGCAGGAAAAATTGCTATCTGACGGCGACTTTCTACCGTTGCACCCTCGTTTGGGTATAACGACAATGCCTCTGAACTTCCGCTTCGCTTGCGTTGGAAGATGTGCCGTGGGAAGGCTAGTATCGCCTAGGGAAAGGCTAACGAAGAAAGTAGGAAAT
>JAITYT010000204.1:257389-273797 GCA_025433975.1 Liostenogaster flavolineata | reverse complement strand
TTTTAACGAGCCTTTTTTTTCTTTTCTTTTTTTTTTTTTTAACGAAGAAGATGGCGAGTTCGAACGACTATCGACGACGTCACGAACGCGCGTCGCTGATTATACGCTTTTCCTTTGATGTGCAATATCCGCTCGCGACCGTGCGTTTACGAGGATATCGTGCGTGCCTGCCTGACACAATTTCGACGAAAGACGTGGTTCCAAAGCGTCGAGTTTATTAAGCCACCGTCACAACGGAACGATCGTTTATACTCTCGTCGCACTCGTGGAATTTCCACTCGAACGAACGCGATGCCTCGCCGAATCTCGAGTACGCGATTTTGCTACGAGAAATTCGCCAATTTATTCTCTTTTTTCCTTCCCGAGACGGAGCGATGCTATTCGTAAACGTCAGCGATCCTACGACAACGAGTATTTCATTGAAACTCGAATCAGGTCGACGATGAATTTTACTACTCATACGTATCCTAATGTCATCGTAGAAATACCAAGGTTGCTCCTTATTGATCGATTCGTAGTATCCTGATAGGTGCGAAGTATTATTAGCCTTCGAGTGGAAAGGAAAGAACGATAACGCGAGTAGCTGTTACGAACTTGCCTCTAGCGTGACTTTGCGTAGATGGAAGAAAAACGTAATGCATTGGCCGGTGAATAGCGTTAGAACGTTTTGACGAATTATTATTCTCGACGTAAATTTGACGCCAAGAGTTCGATCGAAGGATACATCATTAAGGCGCTATTTTATATGCTTCGTGATGGAACATCAGAGTCACCTTACGAGATGGATTGCCAACGGAACCCGACCTTTCGCATTTCTCGTGCGTTGCTCCACATCGTTAAGCTACCCTTGAATGTCAACCATGTTGTACTCTTCCTTATTGTCTTTTATTATCTTAAGAACGTTAAATCGTTCGAAGGAAGTCGACTTAACCTCGACATTTACATTTTCCGTCTTTTTATAATAGATTATTCTTCTAGAAAATTTCGATTACACTTCGTGAATCACGGGGGTAAATGGAAATGCAATCGACGACGCGGGGTATCCCGTTATTCCTTTCGGCTAAATACCTCTTTCGTATTATTCTCGCAGACGGTGGTTATTTCGTTGGGCATCGAGAAGGGAGGAAATAATTCCACTACGCCGATGCGTCTCGGTGATTCGACGGCATTCAGCGGGTGGCATCGAAACAGCCCGTAGAAAAACACGACACGGCTTACCGGGTAAATTTCCTACGTGTCTGGCTTATTCCTCGACAAAAAAACCCCATGCTAATTTGTCCTCGTCGACAACGTCGCTGTCGTTGGATCGAACCGCTCTCCTGCCTCGTCCTTCGTTTCACGGATGAACTCTCGCAAAATTTACGATCGCGACGCGAAGCGTCGTTCTTCTGCAATATACTATAGATTTCAATCGTGGAAAAAATCTCTCGTTAACTATCGACATTCGGTCGAAATAAAATCGTCCTTCCTTCGAGCTATTCCAAATCGTCGCGAATTTTTAACGATCTACCCGCTTCATCGAATTACCTTAAATCAATGCACTCGTTTTATTCGCTACGTTGTATCTTGCGTTTCAAATTTTACGAAATACTCCACTAAGCAAAATATATTCATCGATCGGTTGACTCGAAGTTTCACATCTACTATCTTGATGCTGGTGTCCGATAGCGCTGCCTTCGTAACTGAAATGTTATTTACGCGTCTCTCTTGTCTCTTAGTTACTACGTAGACACGGTTGGACATTTCGACGAGCCACGCTACGTAATTCGACGCAGAACTTTCAACGACGTCGTTGGTCCATTTTTTTTCATCCGCCCGTGACAAGAACGACGTATTCGCGGTAAATCTCATTTCGTGTATTCTATTCGTCTTGTTCGCTCTTATCAACGCTCCAGTGTTAGACGACACTCGAGCATATATCACGCCAGCCGGTGCAACGCCATTCTATTTGTTAACGAGATTAAACGAAGAAGATGTCTTTATCGTACCTTTCTATCGCGTGGAAACTTATTCGTGAGGCCATTTCGCGCGTTCTTTCAATACGTCATTAATATCAGCTCGTGTAATACGAACTGCCGGAATGACTCTCGTCATTCGTGAATTAATTATCTAAGCGGTCAATTTCTCAATTTTTATTGTCCAATTATTCGTAGAATTAAAATAATAACGATATCTTGATCTGTTACTTTGTGTCGCTTCGCGTTTCCTGATGACATCTAACATATCGTCTTTCTCTCCCTCCCCCCCTCTCTCTCGCTCTCTGTCACACACTCTTTCGAATTCAAGCGATCCTACGAAAAGTTTCCGTGGAAGGTTAAATCGACGCTCGGTTGGAGGCGATTCGCGCGATATGGTCGTCCGCGCGTGTGCCACTCGAACGTTTGCACGAAGGAAACAGGAAGCACGTTTCGTGCGGGGGTTTATCAGCGAAAAAATGGACGCTATCGCGGCTATCGTCGCTCGTTCTCGTAGCGTTCCTTTTTTCTCTTCCTCTTTAATTCCTGTTCCTTTTTTCTTCTTCTTTCTTCCTTCCTTGATAATGGAGCGAGGTTAATCGATCGTATCGCGATCGTAGAGATTTATTTTCGAAAGATATTTACCTTAGCGATGACGCGAGGATCGAGATCCGCGGGCAACCTATCGATATTACGCAACGATACATCCGGTTTAATCGCGATCTTGTCCTTAATGTCGACGATAACGTCGATACGACGCAGTATCGTCCCCAAGTTCCTTCGTTAGCTGCGCACTTTTTGCCATATCGTTCGGACCTCGAATATTAGGCGAGATATCGCGAGAGGCGCTGCTCCTTCGTACGCGCGATTACGAAAGTACTTTAACACGAGTCCCTAATTTTTTTATTTAAAGCTGTTTACAGTTCTGCATTTGGATGTATTGAAAAATATTTTCTCGCTACATAACGGAAACACTCGCAAAGCGCTTTCTCTTAAGATATAAATATTTTCATTTAGAAATTTAATTATTTTTTTTTAGAAATAAGCGTTTTAAAATGTCTCGCGACTTTAGCCATTTTTAAACTTAATTATGAATCAGAAAAGTGACTTATAACAATGGGAAGTGATGAATTCGATCGGAGAAGTAGATAGAACTATACATATTTATATCTTAGAATTATAATTGCAATTTTTCACTTTTGATACTGGAAATGTCGATTTCTATCATTCAGAGTGCTTTAAAATATTCTCGATTAACAGTCAATGCCACATTATCGTTACAGTCTGTCTTTGTTTCTAGTTTGGCGGTGGCATATAACGGAAGAAAGCTAATGTAATCACGAGAATGCGTGATTTAGACTACTGTTGAAATAAAACTGGCATGAATTCTACCTCACGATCGAATTGCCTAGTCAATGAAAGGATTCGGATTTCCATTGCAACGTAAATGGATGGAACGCGCGATAAACGACAAACCGAATACTTTTTAAGATATTGACTCGAACTACTTTCATAATTACCGTCGCATATGCGTACGTACCTATCTTTCTCCACGGTAAAACGACTGACCAGTTTTACCAATGTCACGAGGACTTTGACGCGCGTCTCGGTACGAATCTCGTAAAGATTTTTACCTCGTACAACCGTTAATCACTGATAAGATTCGCGAGACGCGCGCGTCAACGCGACGCTCCACGCACCGTCTGATTTACAATCGGCACACTCGCTTTAATTTTTCTACGACTGTACGTTCAATGAGTGGCTAAAGGTCGACTCGCGTCGACGAGGCGGACGGCTTTCACGGGATTTTCGGCGATGGTCCAACGCCTCCGAAGAAGCGCGAAACAGCGCCGTACCGTTTCCACGTCGAAGCGTCGCTAACTATCGAGTCCTTGGCCGATCATATATCGCTTATTTGTGGAGCGGAGGCGTCTTAAATCATCGCGAAAGCAAGAGACATTCCGTCGTTATTTAATATCGTAAACGAAAGTACGACCAACGCGTCGCAATAATTTCAGGCGCGAACGTTTATAGCCTTCTTCGAATGTCGTCGTGTTTACCGTTATCCTTAAAACACGTTAAATAATGCGTATTTTAGTTATTTACCGCGCGGTATCGCGATATTAATGCGAGATCGTCGAATGTCCACGATTCCCTTGACATCATCCGTTTCAGCTGGCGCTAACATTTTTGAATATATTTGTTCGCGTTGATTTGAAAGTAAAATGTCTTTGCCTTCCCTTCCCCCCCTCTCTCTCTCTCACTCTTTCATCCTTCCTGTCATCAATCAAGAAAAATAATTCTTACATTGGGTCTCGCAATTCGATCGAACATCTACGAGAAATTCGTTGACTATCTTGAATTAACACTGAATTTGCCACGCGCGGTCAAATGACCGTCTTCAAAATTCCATTTAAAGTTTCCTTTGTACGACGTTATTGTATCGCCATTTAACTTCACGATCTTTAATGTAGAACAAAAATAGAGTCCAGCATTTTTCTTCGAAACTACGGGCGGAAATAATTTTACAGAAATTATGTGGTTCATATGGTTTAATAACAGAGATGACAGAAACAGCCGATTTTTACAAATCGATAAATTCGTCTTGATTTCAGGATGGAAATTCATTGTAAATGACCGAAACTGTTATAAACCGGGACCACATATTTCTATAGATGAACAATTGTTTTCAACTAAAGCACGATGTATATTTACTCCGTGCATGTTCAATAAATTCGGTATTAAATTCTCGTTAGTGTCCGATGTAAATAGCAAATATATAGCTTTCCATATTTGGAAAAAGATAAAAAGGAAGAATCTTCGTTTCCGCTTTGGAAGTTTGTTACTTTGAAATTTCTTTACGAGCATGTCATTAGCGACAAAGCTTCTAGTAAAAAAAAAAAAAGGAAATCTGCGCTTGTCGGAACTATTCGCGGAAATAAAAGGAAGGCACCAAAGTTGGCGAGATAGACAAAGGACAATATAAATCGTTCCTCAATGACGTCGTACCGATTAAATAATCGTACTCTGACAATTTACGAAGTTAAACCGAATAAAAAAGTGTTGATATTGTTAATTCAATGCATTCGTTCGTTGAAATTGGAAAAACATGACGCGCGCGTATCACATAAACAATTCGTATTCGTATAAACAATTAGATTATATAGTATATATAGCCAACCGAATGGCCAGAAAATACAGCGTTATATCTAAATCTCGGATATGGGTACGTGGTCTCTACAAGTATTTTTCAATATCTTAGATTTAGCCGAGATAAGTGCTTGGATTCTATATAAAGAAACGACGGGGGAAGGAATTTCGAGGTATGAATTGTTATTTCAATTGGGAGAAGAGCTTGCCATCGAATATCGAAAAGAAGCAAGAGTCAGACAAAGAAAGCTCAGTAAAAACAAATTACAGATATAACTACAGATTCCTGTGATCGGAAAGTTTGCCAGATAGGATATGCAAACTCAATAAGATTAACAATATTTGTCTAAAATGTGAAAAATATGTATGTGAGAAATGTGATTTTTTAATGTATTTGTAAATGTTAGAAAATATTAATTATTAAGAAATAGGTTTTTTTTAAACAAGATAGGAATGGATATAGATAAAGTATCGGTAGGTTTAGCGTAAAATCGATAGTTACTATCAAGAAACATATTCGCTTGATGGAAAGATCGTTTTTTCATTTTCCATTTTTTCTCGTCGAAGAATCTTCAGCTCGATTCGGTTGGCTCGATTCACTCCTTTTCTTGCATGTTGATGACACTACCATTGCGATCGTGACAATAGCAAGTTCTAGTCGCGATAACGCAATCACGATCACAACCGCGCAATACCGATCAACTTGTTCTTGGATTGCGTCGTTCGCTGAGCCGACGGAGCTCGCATAGCGAAATTACCGATTAAATTATCCCTGGGCTTTTATGGTTACGAGTCCGACCCTTTTCGTAGATAACATCGTCGTGAATTTTTATTCGCGCTGCCGGTGAACGCGTTTGCATGCACGGGTAGTAGTCTTCGTGCACCACGGAAATACGATTTCTGTAAAGTACGCTCACCTTTATGCTTGGAACCGCCACGATTAATTAATTTAAAAATTGACTCTTCGCAAATGTAAATTTAATGTTCAAAAATGTTTTGTAAATTTTGTAAGCTTTCGTGAAGGTTGAAAGGGGAAGTTCATTCTACTTGAAAGTAAAGTTGAAACTTTGAATAAACTGAAGGAAGGAGAATGTGTATCGTGTACTACAGTGTCGTGTCATTAAACAAAGCAGCGATTAGAAAAATTAAAAAGAACGAAAGAATATGATTAATTATATTCGGGAAAAAATAGTTTTCTTTTTTTGAAGAAAGGAACCTCAACAGCTTTACGTATATGTCGTGCACTAATTATTTACAAGTATATATTTTGAAGATATCTGTATCGTGCAAACGTATAAGCTTCTCTCCAAAGGGAAATTCTTTCCAGATCTGTATTCTCCGATTTCGAGCGCGTTCGAAGGAAGATAATCGATATTCAATGCCACTCCTTTCGATGGCGCATCGTTGCTCGTTAAAAAAAAAGAAGATAAATAAAAGCCGATAGGTTCGCTTCCTTCTTCGAGAATAAAAATTCTGAAATACGTAAATATCGGAAAGCGTCGAGACTCGTAATCAGGAGCAACGGAATTTTTCCATCGATGCTTTTCAATGATTTCTCGTTAAATTGAAAACCGAGCAACCAACGCTCGCGTCCTTAATTTCACGTTGTTCCTGTATTTTCCTCGGTTATCGTCGATGCGAACTCGTACCATCGAGAACTTGGGAAGACTCTCGGTAACCCAACTCCGTTCGATCCTGTACGAGACCCGCGAGGCTCGTAGTAACCGACCAATTGATTTAGCCACGGGGCGAACGAACTCTGTTCGTTATCGAAGAAATAGCAGCAGTGCTTTCGTTGCCCGAGAGAGCTTACCAAAAAATCGTGCCCAATATCTTAGCGCGAAAACGAGAACGAGAAGGAGAACGAGCCGCGATAAGAGATTTACTTACCGGGGCTACGATTCTTCATCGAAATTACCGATAGGCAGCTTTCCGTTAAAAATTTATCGCACCGATAAAGATATTTATTCGGTCGATCGAATATGCAACGACTGCCATTTGCATACGCGCAAAACGACGACTTACACGCGCGACGTTATTCGCGTAATTCGCGAAAAAAATTTCGCTCTACGTGAAAGTTCCTCGGGTAAATTCAAAGAGGAGTGTAAAACGAATCGCTTGCTATCGACGTTCTCATTGTTGGTAGCGTACTTACGTACGTATATTCCAGTTGGAAGAGTCTCGTTCGACGAAATCGCACGTAGCACGTGCACGAGCTCCAGGAAGTTCCATTTAACGGAGATTCGATCGAAGGGTCCGCGAAGCCAACGCGCATCCGTCATCGATAATGTTCTCTCCCGTGCGCGTGCACTTTACCTTCGATAAAAAGGAGCGTATCTGCGCGAAGGAATAAAAATATCGCGGATATCTTCGCGATATCCACTTCCTGCCGCGGTACTAACGCTCTTTGCTTTCGAACAGATGGCATTTACATTGGCGTCCGTTCCGTAAATGGAAGTCCATCTCGCGGCGCGTACGCTTATCGAGAGACGAAAATCTTCCGGCCCGCTTCAAATTAATTTATCCATTTTATTCCGCCAGTGGTGACACTGTCAATGCGTTCTTTCCTGCCGTCTTACCTCCTACGTGTTTTTTTGTTTTCTTTTTATAGCTACGTCGACGAACGTAGTACGAGTACAAGTCGATCGATATTCACCAATTATCGTACTTTCGATTTACGAACGTCGATGCTGGACGTAATTGAAGTGACAAAACGTTGCTATTATTATGGTAATTTCGTCGATCGAAAGAGCATAATGGAAAAAGGTGTCTTGGCGTTTTAAGATTGACTTTTCGCGTTTCGAGCGCTCGTATAAATTCGCTAATCCGAGATCATCGTGAAAAATAAGAAAAACAGAGCGATATCGTTGTAAGTTTGCGCAACTCGAAGTTTAGCTATTTTTAAGAACTTCGTGTAAATGTTTCACCGAATAAATTGCGTTTCACGAAAACCGCCTACGATGCATGCGTTCTCTCGCGTCCGCACGTCACTCGTTCTTCGCGAGTATTTCGTGCCGCATTCGAATCAGCTTGAATTTTCTTCTTTTCCACGCGATCGTGCTTATTACCTTTGCAGATAGATATTCCGAGCGCCGGAAGAAAAATTGAAAAATATACGAGTTAAACGTAGATCGATTGCTCGCGGATTGATTTTATACGTAACGGAAAACGACGATTGACGTTGAGGATATTTTTCTTTCTCTTGGCCTTAGTTTTTCTTCGAGTAACACGAGTCATTCAAGATAAGGCTTAACGATAAAGAAAGCTATATTATTGATGATAGTTTACCGGGCAAGGAAGGTAATCGAATATTATTTTACGTCGTCGTGACATCGTAGCGTCCTTCGTCGAAAAAATAAAAATTAATATATTTCGATTTGTGTTAATCGATCCGAATATTTCAAGACTTAGGATAATTTATCTTGTAGAAATTAAATGTATTTTACTTTATTGAAACTCAGTCGTACTTCGTAGAATAAATAATTCGACAACAACGAATATTTCTCGATCGTTCATAGATCTAAATATATTTTTAACCAACGGTTAAAGTTCATCACGAGACAAAAGGGGCGATCAGTCGTTCACTCGAATTAGAATCGTTTTAAACTATAATATTAATCGTTGAACGAGTTTCCTCTAAGTATCGTGCTACTCTAAAATCGCATAGACGAAAATTAGTCCGACGAAAATTCCATTACGCTTCTTTGATTTACTTTGATACGTACGTCAGCACGGTGCTTCAATCTCAAACACGAATACACCCTCGAGCGATAATAAGCAATTAGGAACGTCGAGCGCTTGCCGTTGGTACTTTCACCGTTTGTGGTACTTTGTCGTTTGCTCGTCAATAGCCAATAAGCTTGGGAATGATCAATGGTGCGCGTTTCACAAAGAAAATTTACGTTCCGTTCCGTTCATAATTACGTTCGTCGATCAACTTCGGTCTTTCAGTCGCCGTGTACGAATCGTATAAAATTAACTTTTCATTGCACGAGCTCCCAGTAAAGCGGCAACAAAAGTCGTTTCTGCCGATTAAAAACTCGCACGTGATCGTCGTAGGCGATCGTAATAAACATGAAACGATTTCGAACAGCGGTACGGTCTCGTTCGACGTCATTGACGTTAGAAGGGATCGCGAAAGACGCGCAGTGGCTCCGTAGAAACGAGCAATGACTACCTAACGCAATCGCGAGTAAAATATTCCGCTATATGAATATTCAATTTGTTCCGAAAAATATTCGAAGAGACACTCGCGGTAACAAAGTTCTCCGAACATCTGGTGCGCGCGTTAGAATCACGGGAAAAAAGAGAAAAAAAATCTATCCGGCACGCAGTTATCTCCGAGAGGCATAAAGGTGTTAAACTTAGCGGAATTGGTTCTTTTAACAACGTTTCCTCGAACGATGCGAAGTAATAAAATTATTTCTCTCGTCCAGGGAGACGTTAGAGTTTCTTCGTTTCGCGTGAAACCTTTTTTTACACTCTTTCGTCGAACAACGATAACTGCCGAGGCGTGACATACTTTTATTCCTTGCACGCACGCACGTTCGTTCGTTTAACAGATACTTTCCCGATTTTATCGAGCTAAAGTATTGTCCTCGCGGAATTACCGATACTCTTCTCGTTCCTCGCGTCGGCTATTTCACGACGATGATCATTTTGCATTTCTCCGGGACTCGAGAACTTGCGCTTCTTCGCGCAAGCGAAGAGCCTTCCTTTGCCCCTGTCGATCAACACTGAAACGCGATAAAATTATCTTCTCGTTGGATCGACTTCGCGAAATTACGAAGAATTCACGAAAATTACTCGAGAGTGTGCCCACTGTCTCCGTCGATCGCGAAACGATCGGTACGCGACTCGAAGCGGCGTAAATTGAATTCGTCGTCGTAACAGTTGGACGAATCTTCGTGGCGATTCGCAGAAGCGAGCCGAAGTACCAATCAAGGTATCCTTTTTTCTTTCGATGGCCGTTTCACTTTGCCTACGAGCAGCGGACCATTTAGAGCCGGCATTCGTCTATTTTCTACCGACGCGACTAGGAGGTCGGTAGAGAGAGCGTTATCGTTCTCGAGGTTCGAAGAGCCGCACATACGTGCCGCGATGCGGAGCTTAATTGATCCGTTGAAACCGAGGAGGTAGGAAAGGAAATTTAATTAAACTCGTCGGGCGATGGACTCTACGTCGAGTCACCTGTCGCCCTCCATTCCGTTCGCTGTCACTTTGCCATCCGTTTAAATCTCACGCTTACGCCTTCTTTTAGGTCTCGAGGAGAATCCGTCCTTCTCTCTCTCTCTCTCGCTCGCTAAGGACGAAACTTTTCTCTCTTTCCCTCCGCGCGTGTCGCTTTGACCCTCGACGATATCGCGGCTCTCCTCGCGTCGTTCATCGGTTCGCCGCCTTGGAAGCGACTTTTCACTCCGCTTGCGCGCAATCCAACGACTACGTGGCGACTCCACGGCCTTATTCTAGGAAGTTAGGAGCGCGTTATCGCTCGTTCTTTGATTTTCTACCGTATTGATTCTCCTCGTCGTCCTCGCATTCTCCCCATCGAAGAGGGGAACGACGACTGGCTGCTGCCTTCCAGCGAAACCCCTTTCGAGCTTAGGCTCGTCGGCCGTTCCTCTCCACGACTCCGCTGGATTAATCGCGACTAGCAACCCGTCGATGTGTCCCTTCGTCGTCGTTCCCGCTCGTACGGCTACGTCTCCATTAATTTTCAAGCACGTCGTCGTGCCATCGCCGTTTGAACGTTTTTTTTTCTCATGGATGTCTCGAAACAGGGGAAGAAACCGTTCCGAATCGATATTCCGTTTACGGCGCTTGAAGCGTTCGAATGGTAAAAGTTAGCTCGCTCCGTTTGGCCGTAGATTCGATTGATTTCGTGTGGACGCGTGCCGAGTCCCGTCCAACCTCGCGCTCCAATTTTCATCGGATATTCCGCGAAACTTCGGGAAATTCTCTTTCGAGAATTCCTCGACGATGGAAGCGCGTGGAGAACGAACGAAGGAACGTTACGTTACGAACGTCGTAGACGTGTCGAAATACTCAGCGGAGACGTAGGCGCGCGCGCGTCTATTAATATTCGACAGTTGGACGTTGATAGTCTGGACGTTGTCCGTGGTGATCGCAATGCCGTTGAAATTCTCGAAGAACGTTTCCTATTTTATGCTCGATAATAACGCGGGGATGGCCGCATCGATAAATCGTCTCCAGCGTCTTCTCTCGCGTGACGCCTTCCAAATTTTACGCAGTAATATATTCGATTCTTTACTGCTCGATGCGCCGGACACGAGAGAATGTTTATGTCATGAACTGGAAAGGTCGTTTCGTGGTGAAGCGTTATTTCCAAATGGTCCTTTCTGACTTTATACCTCCCCGTCCATTTTACCCCTTTACCAACCCCTTCCCTTCCCCCTATCCTCCCTCCATTCACTACATACGTACAGCCGTATATCTCTTTGGGTCTGTTTCGATGCGTCGTCTTCGTCTTTTACTTCCATTCTCTTTTGGCAAGCAACGTACATCCCGTGGGAGAGAAGTAAAATTCGAATAAAATGGCGAAGTGCACGGGCCATTGTTTCGAGATTATCGCGCAGGAAAGCTTCTCGTCGCTCGCTATTCCGTGGCAATGAAGAGTTACGGCCGCGTCGCGTTAGAAGTCCGCCAAAGCGGGCGACTCGACTCGCTTTCGGTACGGAATACAGGACGCGTCCTGCGGAATTTCCTGCGAATTTTGCGAAGCTAATGCGCGCGACTATCTTCGTAGCGGTGTGTCTGGCCCTTTTAACGTCTCTGAGTTTCGCGTAGGCACGTATATACGTGTACATACGCGCCATTAGCGAGGCCGTCTTTCGCTCGAGAATCGCGAATATGTACAGAGCGAAATATTCGCGACGGAAGAGTCAACCGAGTTTCCTCGAAATTAACCGCAAAGTTAACGATTTACTTCGTTACTTCCCTAGTCTCGCTTCGGTAAATTCTTGGATAAGAATCGCGCCTGCGCGAAAACGTACGATCGAGTTCGTCCCTTTCGCATTTTTATGGAAATAAGACACCCCTCTCTCCTTTTCTCCGCGCGTTCGAAAAGTGCGCAATTATTTTTAAAATTATTCGGAACGGAGCGTAGCAGCGTCGTCCGTTTCTCACTTTCCGCGAACACATCGGCATTCTTTACTTCTTTAAGTCGAAATCGATCGAAAGTCGGTGTCAAATAACTCGCATCGCGTTGCGAAAGAAAGCAAGCAAACGTTTAGGAATTTTATTTGTAGCGCGGGGATATCGTCGACAGCCAGTGGTAGACTTTGAATCGGTTTATCCTCCTACGCTTCATAGATGCCTTCGTTTGCTTTAAAACGAGCGGTTATGTCTATATACACGAGCGAACGATACGAGAAAGAAATTCAGCTTCGAAAAGAATTCGTCTCGATTAACTCCTTGACGCTTCTAAAAGTCAATTTTCCCAGATAATTATAATTTATGTTTATTTTAATTCATTTATGCTAACAAAATCAATGTGTACGAGTTCCTTTTTGTCAACAAACGTTTTAAGTGAGATAGGAATACTTTGAATAACTTCGTATCAATTATCATAAAATCTGGTGCACCATTTTGAAATATCACTTTATGTACCTTAAAATATATTCACGCGCGATGCGAACGGAGTTGTAGAATCCGGATAAACGTTAACCTTTCCGTCGTCACCGGAAGTAGAGGTAACAAAGCTTTTCTCAAAACGATCGATTTAATATAACTTCAGCTTCTTTTCGAGAGTGAAAATTGCATTGGATTCGACTTGGAAGAAATTGCAGCACCGTTCGCCCTACGGACGTAATTGCACGTACGACACGTCGATTACGACAATGGCGATCGCTCGCGGTTACAACGTAATATCGGACGAGCAATTAACGCGACACTGTACTCCCAACTACGAGCTAATTATCGCGCGTCGTCGCGGTAGACGCAATATTTACGATGCGATCTCCCACATGAAAAGGCCGTTTCGGCCAACCGAGGGCATCTTCCTCGCACGAAATTCGGTTATCGATTAATTAATGTCGACCGTCTACCCAAAGCGTAATTCGCCATAACAAAGGATACCCTTATTAAATGTAAGCTTTGAGCGACGCGATGCTCGTTCGCTCGTTACTCGCGCCCCAACAAAGATACAACGCTAGCTCCGCCTCTGCCTCTCATTATTTGTTTTATGATCCGTAGCTTCGTTAGAAGGCACGTAGCGGGATAAAGCGGCGCCGCTTAATGAGCGTCGCTCCATCCAGTTACGATATTCACCTGTTCCCGTAGGAAGCTTCGGAGTACGTATATCTTCGGAATCGGGAATGTCGAAACGACTGGAGCTCGAGTTCTCTCCACGCTTTTCGAACATCGTGGATATTAACGCTTCGATTTATCGATCGACATCGGACGTACGAGCGCACTCAATTTCGAGATACGGACTCGACGCGCTAGTCGATGAGATTGTCACGACGCCTGTCCTTTTACAACGGATAGACGTTTCTCGCGAAAAGGGCAAAAGTGGCGTTACGTCGAGAGAAGTTGGACGTTGGATACGCCGTAACTTCGTTGATTTCCCTCGGTTTCTCGGGTCCTTCGACCTTCTCTCATCTTCTTTCGCGTCACTCGTAAAAATCGCGTGACGCGCGGCATGCGCGAAATCGAGGGCGATTCGAACGAGAGAAGAGACGAAACTCGTACGACGTAAAATTGCTTTCCGATCGAACAACCCTACAAATCCTTTTCGTCGACAAGTTATCCGGAACACGGCCAATACGTACGAACGTAAAAGTAAACGAGAATGTAATTGTGCTTCGATTCGTTCGTTTTGCGCATTCCTGTGATGCAAACTTCTCGGATGCGACGACATGTTCGTTCGCGCGTTGAAAATACGACGCGAGGCACACGACCGCACCGTTACAAAAATAGCCGTTAGAAGGAAGAAGCGAAGAGCAGCGTCGAGAATCGAACGTTCGAAGAAGTCGTAATAGCGCGAAGGATCTTCGAGTTAATGAGAATCCTGCGTAACGTAGGCCAACTGTACGCGCGAGAGAGAGAGAGAGAGAGAGAGAGAGAGAGGAGAAATACTCGAAAGTCGCACGCTTTCCTTCCATTTGCTCAAGACTTGACGTAGGAACGAAATACAAGCTCCGGCGTACTTCGTCGACTGTGCAAATTCAAAGCGAGTCGTCCATCGGTTAGAATCCATCTTGAATCCCGTTCGACAATGGCGAAGACTTGCCTTCGTGCTTCGATGTGTTCGTCTGCTATTGGAAGTAACTCGCGCGACGAAATCCACCGGAAGAAATCGGCGTGGTTCTCCCGTTGATCACGAAAGACGGAAACGTCTTTCGGAATTCGAGATTTCGACACGATCACGACGAGATTTTCGATCGATCGAAGAAGGATGACGTAAAATTTTCCTAAGGCGTCTCTCAGTGTCTCTCGACGTCGACGTTAAATCTTCCGTTCGCTATCCATCCTTGGCTCTTCGGTTACGTCGAGAGGAAGAATCCGTATTCTCTTATCGCCGTCTCGATTCTCGGAATCTCGGCAAGATCGTAGTGTCGCGACACTGGAGAGTAGTAGGCGCCGTACGCGTGCTCCGTGACGCGATAATTGCCGTGTCATTCGTACGCGAATTATGTCGATATTTTTCTCGAACGCTGCGTCGTTATCGATTCCTAGCAAAATTCAAAATCTAAGCCTCGCGATAACGAGCTGCGTCTCTGTCGTGTTGTTTCAACTAGAGTTTAAATTACAGCATTTTCGTATACCTAATCGAACGATCTCTTACGAAACAGACGTTGATTTTTAGAAGAAAATTGTTAATTTATCGAAGGAAATATCCGATCCCAAATAGATCTCCATGATTTTAGGCGTAGATGTCTACGGGTATCAGGAAAGGGCACCTGTGTGAACCGGTGGCTCAGAACACAATCCTTGGTTGGATCGTATTCGGCCAGTGCCCAATCCACGAACCCAATGTTCGTTCTCCCGGTGACGCGAAGTCACTTACCAGGACTGGGCATTCGCCTAACTACATTAACTCCCGCGAACCTTAGATTGAGAAACCTAACCTTCCCAAGTTTGTAACGCGCCGTCATAAACTCTCTCGTCCGACTTCTCCCTTTCTCCAGAAGTCCAGTATCAACCGTCCACGTGACTCTTCTCCTCTCATTGCATCTGGGAAGTCTCCTGAAGTGAACTCGTTCGACCTTGGTTCCCATCCGATCAATCCAAAGAGCAAACCTACGAACAATACGCCTCGTCCTTCGAATCTGCCTCCTAAGGCTCCGCATCTTAACTGGCATCCATTCTATCTTTCCATTATGAAAGATCCTGAGCGTCTCGATCCCTTGATCCCTCCCTCCGCTCATTATGCCTCCTGAGGCTCTATATCGTGATTATCACCCATCTTGTCGTTCCGTTGTGACAGACTCTGAGCGTCGCGATCCTCCGATCCTGCCGCCCAGTCCGCCCTCTTTCACGCAGTATCATTTCCCGTTCGCTCCTAAGCGTCCGACCAGTTCGACCGAAGGTGGACTGAATTACCTTCGGGCATCCTATAGGATCCAGCAGAATCCTAGCTCTCGTGCTTTGCAAACTCGCCGTGTGTGCAAAATATCAATCCGTTCTTGGACGTTGTTAGGGACTATGTGCCTGGGCACCGCATTCACTTGTCGACGAAGCGTTTTACAGACTCGTTTCAACTTTAGCGGGCCCAAGGTCGATCATTCATTCTTCTGCTGAATCCGGCCCTATTCATACGCTAGTGAGCTAATCTTCTATCCGCTCAAAACCCGCGACTTCAAAGTCGCGCCACCACCGCACGAGTTCGACACCGCTGCATCTCTCCTGTCCGTTCACACGTTGGGTGTCTAAAGGAAGCAGGAGTGTCGATAGTGCAACGCCGGCTTCGTGGAGTGATCGTCGTTTTAACACCTATTGTTTCTTTCCGTGTGTACCTTGTGTTAAAGCCTAAACCGTTTCTGTTTCATTCCGATCACATCCGACCTCCATAACGAACTTTCTTTAACCTAAGGTCCGTTGAAGGTCGAATAATTGTTCGTCCTTCTTCCCGAAGATTTATCCGTGCTCCGTCCTTTTCCCCGATACCTCTTTCGACCCTTATCAATGAAAGCCCCTTTGTATTATGATTCTTATCGCTACTTGTTAGTCTAACACGTCGATAGAAAGTATTTCCGACAGCTTACGATTTATAGTTTCCCGGACCGTCAGCAATTACCGCCTAGCTCTTCGATCTCGGTTCGGAATTCCCGATGGTCAGA